>JAOWBL010005314.1:0-10330 GCA_028564865.1 Zenarchopterus dispar
GATGTGTTTGTTTTTATATATATATATATATATATATATATATATATATATATATATATATATATATATATATAAGATAATGTAGATCAGTGCTGCAGAGTTATCAAAGAACTGCTAAGCATTGAAAAAACATTCCACAAAATGTAATGTAAGGCAGCAGTTGACCAAAATGACTTTATAAAAACTAAGAAAGCTGACTGCTTCAGTGAGATTGAGCAGAGGCTGCACAAATATGTGGTTGGGGGAAAAAAAAAAAGAAATGGTGGACTGGCCGTCACTTGAGCCATTACTCATTTGAAAGCCATGGAAACCGGGAGAAGTTAAATACACTCACCATAGGTTTGAATCCAACCGGGGGTCATTCAGACAAATGTTAACTTATAACCAGAGTTGTCCAATAGGTGGGTCAATATGGTGTTAGTTTTTACAGTTGTATTGCATGCAACTGAACTATAACAGTATCTTTTCCAACCTGTTTGTTCTGTTGACATCTTTTTGTGTTACTGCCATGACCAATCAACCCATTAACATCTCATCAACTTTCTTAATTTTTGACAAATCGGTGTCTTCCCAAATCCTATTTTTACAGACAAGATTCTCTTCCCACATTGTAAACTTGTGATTCTATTGGGTTTGCAAGTTCTCAACAGAATAGTAAGAAGGGCATGCCATTATTTGGCCATCTTTAGGGCCAATGCTGGCAAAGGAGAACAGTATAGTTGTATGCTTGTCATGAAGCAATTTCCTTGTACCACTGTGTCATCAAAGTGTGTTGTTGGCCAGTTGGCTGGGTGTTTTTTAAGTTGATCATTAACTTTCAAACTTCTATCATTTCCATTGATAGCAGCCAATATAGTGTGGCTTCTCTTGTTGTTGTTGATGATGATGATGATGAACTCAAATCAAAGTGTTTTCCAGACCTTTCTGGATTCCCCAAGTGTGTGTGTGGTTTTTTTTTTCTCTCCCTTTGCATAATTTTGATAGACTGGCATAAATCTGCTACAGGTTTACCCATCTCCTTTAGTCTTCTTTGTCTGAGGACTTGAAACCTTGTACTTATGTACACCGGTTTAATTTGAGAAATATTGAGCATAATATCGTTACTACTAGTGTTATGAAGGTTTATGCACTTTTATACAGGTTTTATTTGTTTATTTATTTTAATTTTTTGGTTCCTTGGTTGCTTTTTTTTGTGCGTATCCCTAAAAGTTCACATGAATGAAGGTCTGATTTCTAAAGCATTTTTACTATCCTTTACATTGTTGGTTAAATCTTTAAAGGATTTTTGCAGTGTGGCTTTACTTTGCACACATTGTTATTCTACAGACTTCCACATAACTGGTATATTTAACTTCTAGTATCTGTAAAAAAAATTACTCGTGATTAAGATTTCAGTAGTTTTACACACACATTTTGTATGAGTGGTAAGATGGGTATGTGCATGCATTCCTTTTTTATTAGGTAAGTGGTTTATTAATTGTGGTAGTTATAAAATATAATCCACTCTGCTTTCCAGTTGCAGCCTGATACTACATGAGCTAAATATTATTTTTTAAAGATTAAGTTTGGCCATTAAAATATAGGAGTGTAGTGTTTTGTTTTTTTTGTTGTTTTTTTTTAAGTTCAGGGTCTTGAGTCTGTCATAAGGACTGATCTTATTTTCCACTGGGTATGTGCACTTTCAGACTTTTTTTTTTTTTTTTAATCAAATTTGATAGTAGTTTAGATTTATTAAAGTTTTTCCTTTCCTAAGAGTTTCGTTGACCAAAATACTGAAGGGACTTTTTTCCCCTTGCTATGCAATTTTTACTCTATTGTAGACTTAAACTGTCTTTTTTTTTTTTTTTTTTTTCCTCCCCTCTCTCTCTCTTCCAACAGATGTCCAATATCACAGTGACTTATCGTGATGGCCGAGTGGCCCAGTTGGAGCAGGTCTACATCCGCGGCAGCAAAATCCGCTTTCTGATCTTACCTGATATGTTAAAGAATGCCCCGATGTTAAAGAGTATGAAGAACAAGAACCAGGGATCCGGTGCAGGAAGGGGCAAAGCAGCTATTCTTAAAGCACAAGGTGAGTGAAAGACTTTTGGACCAGTGTATTTCCCAACCTTAAAACACTACTAGTGTCTTCATCTCATTCCATATTATTGCTTTATAATATGAAGTATGAAAAATAATCAGTTTGCATGGATTGGTTGATTATATGACAGTATAATCTATCAATTTTCTCCTCTGAATGTGCCATGAGAGATGCTTTTGCAATGCATTTTTAAGTGTTGTGTTACAGCATTAGATAGAACAGTAATATCCAAAATCTGCTGTTTTGTGTGTTTTTTTTTTTTCTTTTAAATATACAGTTGTAATTCCATACTGATTAATTTTAAAACTGGGGAGCAAGTTAGGATATTCAGTGGGTCTAGAAAATGGATGGGTGGATTTTTCAGCTAATTTATCTTGAACAAGTAGATGTCTTACAAAATTTTGTCTGAACTAAAATGGTCTGTCTTTTATCTTCTGCAGTGGCTGCAAGAGGACGAGGTCGTGGTGGAATTGGTAGAGGCAACATCTTCCAGAAGAGGCGATAACTTTCTTTGTGATTATTTTTAATATTGTCATCCTTGTGTTTGAATCACTTGGATATTTGCAATTTTGTGCTTTCCAGGTTGTTTTGATCTTTTTTTTTTTTTTTTTTTAAATAAACCCATTTCAGTTTACTGTTTTTTGTCCTCTTTTTGACTCTTTTGTTCTTGCAAGTAACTAGTGATAATTGATTCCATGTGACCTTCCTTCATTGCTTTAGGTTTTAGCATCTTGATATAAATACTAAAACATAGTTGAAACAGTCAATTGCTTAAATACAAACTTGAAAAGGAAATGGCAGGTTTACTTTTAGAAGTGAGTCAAGCAGTTTTACAAATTTGTGAAAATGCAATGTTTTACACTGTTAAAATTAGTAGAAATATAAGTGTGAAGTTAGGGTGTCGAGCTGAAACTTTCCCCGTCTTATGCCAAAGAAATGAAAATTTGACAGTGTAATGGCTTTAGAACCTGAATAAATACGACTTTCACTTTATCTTGAAGTTGAGATAACAAGAAGGACGTCTAATAAAGTGTAACATGATGGTTGCATCTACTGTTGAATCAACAAATTTAAATATATTTTAAAAAGAAGTGTTTGTAATTGCCCCTAATTCTAGACTGCAGTTCCCCTTTACACCGCAAGGGGGAGTCACTCGGCTGTGAAACGTTTGTAACAGAAGTCAAGCATGAGGTGCTTTGGTATTGAAGTCGTGGGATAAACGAAAAGCAGAACAACATTGGAGCGCCGTCTCTTTCGCGGAGGGAAACCGATTTCCCTGAACTAATTTGTGAAGTTACCGTAACGTAAAATTTTCTGCCCTCGACACTTCTTTTCTCTTAAACTGGGACGTGTACGGTCCGAATATCACAACATCGTTTCCAGTCCGCTACATCCTCGGCTAGCAGCTAGCAGCCACAAACTGCTTCCACCTCAGTTGGAGAAGAAACCACTTAATTCTGACCTATAGGCCCGAGTAACACGTCAAGGTAAGGCTTAAAATATTATCAAAATGTGTGTCCTGATATTTTTCGTGCTTCTGTCGGCGGCTGTGGACTGTTACGAACGTCGGAGTCGCGCTAGCATCCTTGTCGCTTGCATCTGCAACATCTGTATCTGACAAATGAAACATCTGCTAACGTTAGCTGAGCTGCTTCTCTTAGCTCGCAGAGACCTTAGACGATGGCAACACTTGACGACAGCTTAGATGTCAAATGTTTATCAGCCATTTGAACTGTTCCAGCCAATGCAGCAACTTGAAACGTGAGTGAAAGTTGGCCGTTAATGTGACATGAAAAACTAAACCTCGTCAGGGCAGAAGCGTGTTCAAGCGGAGCTCGGTGGAAACGATCGTTTGTTGTTGTGAAATTGCAGAAGCGACGACACTCACTCAAGCTCTGCGAAAGGCGAAAGGTTTTATACTGTTTTAACATCTATGCTCAAAACTGGCCCAAAGATGTTCAGAATGTGAGGCGTCGCTTCCCAACAAAAGTAATTTTAGGACACTTTACAGAACAAGGTAAATGAGAATACAGTACATTTCATCGCACTTGTGATAGATCTCATCCTAATTCATTATGACTCAACTCATATAATGTGAATTCATATCAAAGGAAACCAGAAGATGCATTAAATCTTTACTTTGAGTCCATGCCTTGTCTTGTTTTTAAATGGGGCGACAGACAAAAAGACATCTTTTCAACAGGACACCCCCACAGAACCTGATGACAACCCCTCAGCCTGAAATTTGAAAGCTAAAGTAAAACAAAAAGTTATTTACGCCAGTGGCAGTTAAAATAATAAAGGGAACTTAAGGAGAGCAGAGCGAGAAGAGGTGCTATAGTACATGTGGTCATAAGAAGCCCCCAGCAGCTATAGCAACATAATAAAAGTAATGGTTCAAGTTGAGCTAATCCCTGCTATAAGCTTTAATAAAAAGGAAAAATTTCAGCCTAATCTTGAGGCACAGAAAGTGCCTGCATGAACAGCCTCATATCTGCAAAATACAGGAGTCTGGTATCTGAAGGTTCTGCCAGTCATTCTGCTTTTAAACGGATTTCAAGTCCAGTCTTGAAGTAACAAATTTATGGAGTAGTATTTCTACATAACTCAGAGACAGGATGCTCCTAACATGCCAAATTACGTAGGTGTAAGAAGCCAGTGGCTGAAATGTGTTTTATTTGTAAGCTGGAGGGCATATTCTGATTAAGGAAATGGTTTTAGCGATGTCGAGTGGCTCACTCCACCACGTCTCTGAGAGTACTGTGTTTGAGATATTCTCTACAACTTCATTTGGGTGTTCATTTTGAACAGAAAAGGGGAGAAAATGACTCAATTGTAGACAGTAATGCTGAAGTAATGTAACAGGTAGCCTTTGGGAGGTAGACAAGTCTCAGCTCATGCTCAAGTGTTACATGTGAACTCGATAAGCCCAAAGCTTTGCTGTCGGCTCATTGCACTGCGTTTTGTTACGTTTACAAAGATCAAAAACTGTTTTTATTTGCAGGTTAGATTTTAAAATCTTTAACCATTTATCTTTTGACTGAAGAAATAAATAAATAAAGGAATGGACAATTAGAAATCAGATTTTTTTTTTTTTTAGATGGGATGTGAAGCATTAAACAAACTACTGATATTAACTCATTCTTCTCTTAAGGCATATCAATTTTTGTGACCTCTGATTAGAATTTCTTCTTCTTCTTTTTTTTTTTTTTTAATAGCAGGAGCAAAAACTTTAAGCTTCCCTTTTCTGATGTACAGTGAATGCTGCATGTTTTCGAGTGGAAGTCTGGGGGAAATTAAAGGTGGAAATGAAGATGGAGAGTTTGGATAATTGTAGGTTAGGCAGTGACGTACCGAGTGCCTACAAATCTGAACCACCATAACCAGGCTTTTGTTTTTCTGAGATTTCAAACCTGTAGTAACTTAATACAGCCCAATATATGCTTATATGCACAAAAACTCAACAAAGATTTATGTGTGTACATATATTCAAGAAGTTGATTGTACACTGTAAAAATACACATTAGAGTCACACAATGAAGCAAGCAAAGTAAAAAAAAAACTCCTACTTTGTTTGCCCCTTTTCAAATAAACAAAAACAATACTTGAATAAAAGTAATATGTAAGTTGCAAAAAGAACATTATAAAGTTAAAAGATAAAAAATATGAGTGTGAAAACAAAGTGGATAGTGCTTTATGTCACATCGTGACAGTCAGTGTGATTATGAAGCTGTGAGGACAATAATTCAGAAGTCTAATTGCTGGAACGAAGTAGTAGTCGATTTCACACTCCTACTGCACCATCCTGAGGGAAGCAGTGTGAAGAGTGTGTTTCCTGGTCTGTGATTTTGTTGTGGACACTCCTGATGATACCGCTGGTGTGAATGTTCGGTAGAGACGAGAAGGCTGCTGCAGAGATGTGTTGTGCAGGTTTTATTACACGCTGGAGTGCCTTCCTTCCTCTCCTTCACAGTGCAGTTTCCATTTCTCACTGTGGTTGAACTGATGATGACACTTTCCTGCATTTCTGTAGAAATTGCTGAGGATTCTGGTTGACATGCCAAATTTCCTCAGCTTTCTCAGAAATGACAGTGTTTTGTAAGCACTCGTGATGAGTTTCAGTGTGTTATGATAGCAGGTGATGCAAGTTCTAAGGACTTCAAAGGTTTTCACAATCTCTACCTCATTAAAAACCTTATATGAAAATCATGCATTGTTCAGGACTCAAAAAATATATAAGGCAAAAGTCTTTCTGTTGTGTAAGTGAGCATTTTATTGCAAGTGTGTCCTTTTTTCCTAGTATTTCTTTTGAAGACTCCACTAGTGCTTACTCTGATGATCCCTGTGGGAGTCACTCTTTTCACTGGAATCCAGTCATACTTGTTTATGTTAAAAAGTGGCACTTCCAAATAAAATGGAACAGTACATTTTTTAAAACGACCAGCTGATTAATTGATTTATGTAATTGTTTTATCTTGTTTTATTTTCAATTTTTCCTCATTCACAAATTAAATTCTTTGTGAATGGAAAGTTGTCATTTTTCTTTCTGTTTTAATGAATATAGTAATAAATTATTTAACTGAATTCTTAGACAGCAAAATGTACTGTGCAGCCCTTTTCATTCGTCTATATAAGGCCTTAGAAACATAAGATTATGAGATACCAACTCAGAAATTTATTCCTTTATGTCTGTCTGAACATACAGTTGGATTCATAAGACAAATCTCAGTCCATATGGGTAGGAGGGTCTTACCTCTAGCTGCTTTGATGTGGAAAGGGTTGTTCATCAGTTTGTTAATGGGATCACTTGTGTTTTATATATGGAGTCATATTTATATATCTGTTTTGTATGTATGTACACACACACACACACACACACACAAACACAAACACAATCCTGGTGCAAATTTATCAAATACAAAATCCCTATCCACTTTTATGCTAATGGCACATTAAACACATACTTCAGCTCTTTCTCTACAGTCCAGCTAGGGTCACTGCCAACTATAACAAGTATTTAATGTTTAGCATAATTTGTGTAATTTAATATTACCTGCATGCAATCATTGATGCTGTACTTACAGTGTGTTATGTGTTGGATCCACCATGTACACTGATGTACATCACAAACATTAAAACTCTTATATACCATTGCACATTGAATGGTGAGGTTTGTCTTCCTGTAGACTCAAACATGGGTAAATTCTCATGTATAAAACAATTTTTTGTCTTTTCTTGACTTTTGTATGCACCTGCATTCTTCAGAAAATGGATGTGAACACATTGTCTTTGCTTCAAAAGATTTATTCATTTTATCTAACCCCAGTGCCTCCAGGGAATTGGGAAAACAGATTTTAATATGCTGCTTCCTCTGCTTAAAATAAGCTGCAAAAATCGCATTATGGTGCCAATCTCAATGAATTAATTCAAGCAAACTATAAACATGGTGAGACCTGAATGGTTCTACATGCTGCAGAGAACTGTTCTGTCCTCATTGGCCTAGAAAGACTATTGTGGTTAAATGTTCTGCTGTTTTTGGTTTCTTGAGAATTTGACATTTTAAATTATGCATTATAGTTCGTTTTAATAACATTTTCACTCGTGTATTATTTTGTATTTGTGTAGCATTGTGAATCAAGATAAAGGGATGTTGTGAAGCATGCTCTGATGACTGCTTAAGAAAACAGGCCGTACTTGTTTTTTTTTTTTTTTATGTTTTAGCATTTCTGTGGTTGATTTGGAGTTCAGTTACTGTTCTACTAATCATTAGATATTTGTTTATTCTCAGTACGTCCAGCTGTGATTATGTGACAATACTACACTTAAGTTGACTGAGGATATCCGTTCTTCTTCTGCAGGAGCTTATCTTATGCACAGATCCACCGCTTTCTGTCAGTTTGCTCTGTAGATCTTTTAATGAAGCTGAGGGTCCACCCCTACTCCAGATGGCCCTGTGATGTTTGGGCATGTCTGCAGGACCGTGTCTGTGTTGCTACTAATGCTGTACATAGCTAGGACCCCCTGCAGTCTCTGATAAGTTCTCTCTTCCCCTCCCTTTTTTGCCCAGATTGCGAAGGTCAGGTCATGTGACTCTTGTAATAAGAGTTGCAGAGCAGCATCTGTTAGCGTTTTACAGCACCTAGTTCTGTTTATTCATCATGATGTTGCTCTGATCACCAGGAATTAAGGAAGTTGAAGGCTTTAACCTAGAGTCAGTTATTTATGAAACCCGATTTAGTATTTTTGTCGAGACATGAGACAGGAAACTCTGTTGTCTCAGTCTACCAAAAAGGTTTTCTTATCTTTAGTTTCAGTTAATTGTTGAGTAATTAGACTTGAAGACTTGAAGTAATAACATTTATTAACTGATATTTAATTCACTGATAATGAAGACAATTCAATTAGTCACGTAGGATTATACAGTTACACAAATTAACGAGTTCAGAATCTATAGTCTGTTTCAGCTTGCCATAAAAACAAGATAAAAGAAATCAGGATAAGTCTTGGTCAATAGGCCCCTTTTTGTGAGTAAACAGTATGACACATTTTGGTGGGGTATAGCAGGAGGCAAAACAACTTTGACCATAACCTGTGTGCAGCGTTACCAGCCCTAAGTTAAATAGTTTTGAGTGTTATGGATGAAAATAATACTTGTAAAATATGCACCAGTGACCTAGTCTGAGTAACTAAGTTTACTTAATCACCGGGACCATGACTGTTATTAAAAGAAGCTAACCATGTTGGATGCAGACTAGCTGTCCCATACTCTGGGAATTATAATTCATTCATTACCTTTATTACTGATTCAGTTTCTGATTAGATGGGCATGACAACCACCACATTTTATTACACATTACAGTAAATGCATTTTCTTAACTTACCTGATATGAAGTGTGCGCTGCAGACAAGATCATTTTTGACAATTGCCTCTCTGCAGTCATTTCACTGTATCGCCTTTAACCAAGGCAATACAGCGAAAAAATGTTGGTTAAACATTGTTTTCTTTTTTGTTGACGGGGTGTTGAGGCTGATATGCAATAGAATTTTAATTTGGTTACATTAGCGATATTTCTATCTTTCTGTCATCCAACAACACTACTGAACAGCGGTAAATATTTATACTTTCATTCAGGGCATCC
This sequence comes from Zenarchopterus dispar, assembly GCA_028564865.1. Lineage (NCBI taxonomy): Eukaryota > Metazoa > Chordata > Actinopteri > Beloniformes > Zenarchopteridae > Zenarchopterus > Zenarchopterus dispar. The sequence goes on from JAOWBL010005314.1 coordinate 9,220, forward strand.
ACTATTTTGTCTTCAGTTACTTTGTTACATTATCGTGACGTAGGTCCTGAAAGGATCTATAAGATCAATACAGGATTGCCATCTTTATGGTAGACAAACTGAGTTTGCCTCATATTACGTCTCATACTACAAATACAGACTCAGTTGCTGGAATGATTTTGCAGCACTTTAACTCTTCTAAACCAACTGTAGTAGTTTAGTTGTCTTCTCATTGTGCTGTTGTGGATTTTAACATTCAAAATGTTCAGTGAAGCCTGTAATATGCAATTCTTGGGTGTTATTTCTGTTTCTCTGAGTACTGCACAGTTTGAACTTTTTTTTGCAAATTTACTGCTATGTCCACTCATTGGAAAATTAGCAGCTGTCTTGAATGCTTTCCACTTGTTTAGACATTGTTTTATAACCCTTCCCAGATTGATTGCAGAAATAGTGCTTTTCTAAAACCAGTGCTTTTGTCCTTTCTCTTAGCATTGTGTTAATACACACATCAATGCTCCAGAGCAGCAAACTATAGAAATGTCTGCTTTAATAGAAATGAAAGCATGTGAGTTAAAAAAAACACTGCGATAAATTGCTTTTATCAGTTCACTTTCGGATTTATCACATCACATGATAATTGATCACTCCTGTTTTCAATGCACCTCCATTTTCTCCATTCAGTTCAAATGCATTTTTATCACTATTTTTTCTTTTGATATTAGTTGCTTCCCCCCCAACAACTATTTTTCTTTTTGTTGGTTTATCTCACTATCAACAGAATTTAGAGGCCAACTTGAGTGGGTGTCTTTTCCCACGTACAGTCCTCATCCTCCACTTAGACAGAGCTTCCACCATCTTGTTTGCATTATGGTTTTCTTCTTTTCTTTGGTTTTGAATTAATATAACCCAGTTCCCACACTACCATAGTCTTGTCAAATCCACAATAGACGTCTTTCTATATTCTTACAATCCTCTCTTCTTTTGTCTTTCCTCAATTCCTGCAGTAATGAGCAATGCTCTTGAAATCATGCAGACATTTTTTTAATGAGATATGCTGATAACATCCTGCTGTACAACTAATATCAAATGCAGACTGATTTTAATGGATGAGGCTCTGTGTATCTGCTCAACA
>JAOWBL010005317.1:0-10327 GCA_028564865.1 Zenarchopterus dispar
GCCTGCCGGTACCTATCTGCTGCCTCAGGAGTCTCAAAGGCCAAAAAGGCCCTATAGGACTCCTTCTTCAGCTTGACGGCATCCCCAACAGCTGGTGTCCAACAGCGTGTTCATGGATTACCGCCATGACAGGCACCGACAACCTTACGGCCACAGCTCCAGTCGGCTGCCTTGACAATGGAAGCACAGAACATGGTCCATTCAGACTCAATGTCCCCCGTCTCCCCCAGAACATGACTGAAGCTCTGTCGGAGGTGGAAGTTGAAGCTCTCTCTTACAAGGGGCTCCACCAGTCGTTCCAAGCAGATCCTCACTATACGTTTGGGTCTGCCCAGTCTGCCCAGCATCCTCCCACACCATCGGAGCCAACTCAATACCAGGTGGTGATCGATTGACAGCTCCGCTCCTCTCTTCACCTGAGTGTCCAAGACATGCGGACGCAAGTCCGATGATATGACAGTAAAGTCAATCATTGACCTGCAACCTTGGGTGTCCTGGTACCACGTGCACATATGGACACCCTTATGCCTGAACATGGTGTTCGTAATGGACAATCTATGACGAGCACAGAAGTCCAAAAACAAAACACCGTTTGGGTTCAGATCAGAGGGACCATTCCTACCAATCACACCTCTCCAAGTAGTACTGTCATTGCTCACGTGAGCATTGAAGTCCCCCAGCAGAATGAGGGAGTCCCCAGCAGGGGTGCTCTCCAGCACCCCACCCAAGGCCTCCAAAAAGGGTGGGTACTCTGAACTGCTGTTCGGCGCATAAGTGCAGACAACAGTCAAGACCCGCCCCCCCACCTGAAGGCGAAGGGAGACTACCCTCTTGTTCACCGGTGTGAACCCCAATGTACAGCCACTGAGCTGGGAGGCAATGAGTATGCCCACCCCTGCACAGCGCCTCTCACGTTGGGCAACTCCAGAGCAGAACAGGGTCCAGCCCCTCTCAAGAGGACTGGTTCCAGAGCCCAAGCCACGTGTCGAGGTGCTAAAAAAAAAGCTAAAAGAAGGGACAAAGTACCTCACCTTTTGACAGCCACCTCACAGTGCAGCAGCAAGTCACCTGGAAGGGATTGGTCCAGCTCAGCAATGAGGTTTTTGACTTGTCTGTGGTTAAGCGCATGTGTGCGAATGTAGTTGACAATTTCTATCACAGGCTTCATGACATTATCTAAATTCAGTGATTTAGACAGGAGTTGCTCCATGTGGATGATGCAGTGGAAATTCCAAAACTCTGGAAAAGTTCGGTCAGCTTTGCACAGCCCCACAAGCTCGTTCACAGATGTGATCATGGCTGGCGCTCCATCCCTGGTTATCACAGTTAGTTTTGATATGGGCAGATTTGCTTTTACAAAGGCAGCCACCATTGTTTCTTTCACATCTATGCCACGGGTTCTGTCGTTTAATGGCATGATATCCAGGAGTTCTTCTTTGATCACACAATCTTTTGACACAGACGGTGTAAATATTGCCAGCTGAGGCTTGTCTTGTATGTAACGCTAAAATACTCACAGGCTTGAAGGTCGGAGTGCAACTGTGATTCAATAGCCGTGTTAATGTCCCATATTCTGTGTTCAATAGGGTGGCGGGACAGTTGGATGTCTGATACCATTCTTTTTAGTTTGTCGTTTTCAGGAGACAAGATTTAAACGTCACTGAGGCATGTTTTGACGAACTCCCCTTCATTGTATGGCTTTTTAGAGTGTGCGATGTTCCAAGCAAGTTTATATGATGCGAGCGTTACGGTCTTTGAGTGCTTCATAAATTTTTGGAACACTTGTGTCTGCTTTTCTGCCTGACATTTCAAAGTGACCAACTTGTGCTTGCGAAGTTCAGTCCCCTTTGGAAATTCCTGGTCGATGTTAGGATGGAGTGAACTGAAGTGCCGCTGAAGATTTGAAGCCTTGAAGTGCGCCAATGATGTTTGACATATAAGGCAGAATGGCTTGCCATTATGTTCAATAAAAAAACTCTCCCACTCTTTTAAAAATGTCCTGTGTTCATTCTTATATTTTTGTTTTGCTGTGCATTTTTTCCCTGCCATTTTGACAGTGAATTTGGTAGGCCTACACACTACTCAACGAGTTTCCCTCCAAGTCATTTGCGTCAACGCTCATGCTCGTGATATGCATGTACTGTAAAAAACACACACACACAAAATTCGACATGAACTCAAGAGCCGCATGAAACCGGGCAAAGCGCCACATGTGGCTTGGGAGCTGTGGGTTGGCCAGGCCTGCACTACTTTTATGGACAGAATTTCTAGGCCCAGCCGAGGAGTGGAGGGTGTTCAGTTTGGTGACCTCAGAGCTGAAAGATGAAGCTCTCAATTTACCAGTAAGTCTACAATCCTACCCTCAACTAAGGTCACGAGCTGTGATTAAGTGAGAGAAAGAACAACATCACGGATACAAATGGCAGATATGAGTTCATCCGTAGGATGCCTGGGTTCTCCCTTAGAGATAGGGTGAGAAGCATGGTCATCCAGGAGATATTCAGAATAGAACTGCTGCTCCTCCACATTGAGAGGAGCCAGATGAGGTGGCTTGGGCATCTGGTGAGATGGGCTCCTGGATGCCTCCCTGGTGAGGTTTTCTGGATATAGTCCACTGGCAGACGACCCCAGGAAAGACCCAGGAGATGTTGGAGGGACTACAACGCCTTGGGAGTCCCTCCCCAGATGAGCTGGATGAAATGACTGGGTAGAGGGAAGTCTGGGTCTCCCTACTGAGGCTACTGCCCCTGTGACCTGACCTTGTATAAGCAGAGGAAAATGGATGGATGGATGGATGGCTGAAAGTGTGAAATATTTGTTGCTCAAATAATTACTTTTCTCTTTGCCTTTACTAACAGTTTGGCAAGAACCTTGCCAAACTTGTTTAAATTCTAAGCAAAAAAAAAAAATTCCTTTTTTGTATGCCTTTTTTTAGGGTATAGATTTTTAAAAATATATTTCCTTCATCACATATCAACTGAAGTGCATACAAAATTCAGATCTGAGGCAAAAAAACAAAAAACTTTTACAATAGTGAGAATGTGCAAACTTAATCTGTGAGGTTTACTTTTTTGTTGAGTTTTTAAAAATAAAAAATGAGCCATGAAACTGTAAGATTGTAGTGCTGAAATTGTCACATTTTCCTCTAGTAAAGTACAATACTGTCTTTGACGGGTTGAGGCACAGAAGTGAGGGAAGCTGTACTGTCAATAAGCTTCACAGACGAGCCCATTAGGTTGTTGCCACTGTCAGTAGCAGCCTGATAAGTAGAACTGTCCCCGTTTGGCCTTCAAACAATTACATGGACTTGTAGTTTTTTATCTTACAGATTTGCCTCTTTCTCTGGAAAAATTGTGTGGGTGCTGTTCTTAACATGTCTACTATTGACTTGTTCATGGTGTTTCAAAAGCAGCCTGCCCCCATTGTGGCTCTCTCGCACAGTTCATCAGTCAGAAACTAGGCAGGAGAAAGAATAATGAGTAGTTTTTGTTACTTGTCTTCAGACAGACAGACAAACAGAGACAAACACTTAACACTGAGACAGAGCAGCAGAGTCATGACTTCTTCCTGCATTATGACAAGTTTTACAGAACTGGATCAATGATCTCAACACCAAAATGTCAATAGAGAATTCTAAAGTTTGATATATGTTTATAATGAGGTGCAGAACTTTTTAAAGTAAACACTGACATCTATAGCATTGCAGATAAACAGAGGGGGACTGTAGTGGAAATATTCAAGTATTGAATTCAGTAATAATGAAGTATGTACAGCACAGAAAAGAAGAATGCACAGCAGTCTTTTGCAGTGTTAGGCTATCTGAAGAACATAATCATAGCTTTATAGAACAAAGTATTAGACCTGTCAGACTTCTAAAGAGGTGTAGCTGTTGTAGTGTGAATAGTATGGGCTAAATCTGTTCAGTGGGAACCGTGTCTCAGACTACCAAGAATAAAGATAAACTAGCTCTGGGAAAGTTGACTCAGGACAGACGTAAAACTCTCTGAAAGAGATCACAGGGCATTAAAATGCAGAAATGCAGAATGCAAATGCAGAAAGAAACCACCTCTTTGTCAATACTATACCTGAAGGATTGTTGTTTCATCTATTTTTCCTGTTTAGGAATAATTTATGCATGGAGGAAGTCCAGAGAAGGTTTTGCTCCCAATCACTTGATGCCATTGCTGGGATAAAAGCCACCAAAGCTGTCACTAGGTGAGTGGAGAGATACACCTTCAACAATTCACCTGTTTATAACAAAGACAAATAAGAGAAATGCCCCTTTACACTCATATTCACTGATGCATTCTATTTATTATCAGCAAACAACCTAATGCACTTCTTTTTTTTTTTTAACTGTTGGAGTGAGCTGAATTCCTGAGTATTTTTAGCACAAGGCAGGAATGAGGAGAATATACATATTAAAATTGGATGTTAACAGAAGACTGTAAAATACTATAAGTCAGTGAACAGATAAGGCCTTAGTTTTTGAATTTAGAGGTGAAAGAAGTATTACATTTTTCCCCCTCCTGTTCACTACTTCTTCTAAGAAGCCCCCTGCTGCTATACTCCACTCAAATCTATAGTAGATATAGCCTACAAAATCCAGTGATATAAACATGCAGAAAACTTCTCTCCAAAGGATGCCTAATTGTTTTGTATTCACTTTAGAAACAACAACAGATACTGTGTGATAGTATAATGACAAAAGATTAGCTCCTCATCTGAGGCTTGGTAATAACAGCTGAGGTGGAGAACCGCTTTACAAAAAAGCCATTGCACAAGATAAGCACTGTAAGCAATGTGATTATGTGGATAGTAGTGTAATGTGAGCCCTATTAATATATTTAATTGTAACCATTTTCTAGAGCCCTGGAGCTCTCATCCTTGATTGCTTGGCAATCGTGCAAAGTGTTATTTCATGGAGTGCGAAGCTAAATTCTCTGCAGGAAGGCAGCAATTATAATGCTCTTATGCATATACTGGCATGCTAATAAAACAGAAATTATGATGGAATTTAAAATTCAATCAGGTTAAAGCAGGGGGGTACTTAATGCATCTTGGAATATGAATAGCTCGTCCAGTCTCATTCTCCTCCATACCAAACTGTGTAATCCCCTCAGAAAAATCCTAATTTTCTCACCTTATCTGCCTTTCTCCCTGTCATTTCATTTAATTTTTTTTTTCATCTCTATGCTCTACTCTACAATATCTCACTTTCTATGCTTTATATTTATGGCCTTGTTACTTTCTTCTTCCTCAATCTCTCTGCACACTCGAATGCTCCATCCCCCTTCATCCATCCATTCCCTTCCCTTTGTCATCAGATATGGGGAGTTCGGTGCAGAAAAGCCTGTCTTGAGTTCAGATGCCTCCCTGTCTATTTGTCTCAACCCTGTCTCAACTGGCAGAAAGGCAAAAGCTGCAGAAATCAACTTTTTTCTTTCCTTCTCCTCCTCTTCTCATCATGATTACTTGTGTCAGCCTCTCACTCTCAGGTTGTTGATCTCCTTCCTCTTTTCTTTCTTTTTCTTCTCAGCTGCTGTTTGCATCCCTTTAAGTTCTCATTTCCTTCTCTTTGTGCTCTCCTCTTGCCCATTGAGTAGAACATTTAAAAGCATTAGTGATACATCTCTATGACTGATGCGTAGAATAGAAACTGCTTGTATCCCAGTGGTTTATATCTCAAACTAACTTCTGTAGTTGTCTCCTTTCTTTTTCTTCAGATCTGTTCATATCCCTTTGAACTTGATATGAAGGAGACATGCCCCAAATAAAATGATCCTAATGACCATGGAAATATGACATGTTCTTAATGACATGGTGGAAATAGCCTTTTTAGTTTCTGTGAAAAGTTACCATGAAAACTGGAATGAATGACAGCAATTAGACTGCATATTAATAGATACATGAACATCATTTAACTAATCTATTCCTGTTTGGTTCTCACTTTTCCTTTTTGTTGTTATTTATTTCTTTTTATTTGATTATACTGAAAAATCAGCAGAACAGTTTTTTTTTTAATATGTTGACACCTGCAAGAATTCAAATGCTGTCAGTGATGAAACTCAAGGAAACAATTCACAGGGGCAAGAAGAGTTTGGGACCCCTGGTAGTCCTGCCATTTCTGTCACATGTTAAGGTGTGTTATGCATTCAAGCACGGACTCAACAGTGAGAGACACACAGGTGAGAACTAAAGTTGTCTATATTTTCTTAATAATGAAAAATCGAATGTGCTGTGAGAAAGGAAATCCAGACATGAAGAATGTTGCAGACAAAAATAAAAAAAAGGAGTATGGGAAGGGACAGGAGAAACAGGAACAACAATAATGTTCTGGCAGATAAAGAAAATCAGGGAGTGTATACACTGGGGACAGTTCTGATGACGATGATGAAGATGTGACATTCAGTTACAAAAGCCAAATGTGAAATACAAACACAAATAAAAAAGTGGAACGTCAGCAATAAAAAAGTGGAATGTCAGGATCCCTAGTTTTGTTCCCTGTGTCTATTGTCTCACCTTTCCCCTTGTGTCTCTGTTTATTTGGAGCTGGGCAGGGAGTTTGGTGTTCCTGGTCTGCTTCTTCCACAAGTCCCATCTCCTACCCACCTGCAGCCAATTCCACAATCAAGACTCACACCCGCAGCAGCATAAAAGCCTGGTTCATTTCTCCACACACTGCCAGATTGTCCATTTACCCATCGTGGTATCTATTCTGTTTAGCTCAGTCCTGATTATTTGTATTGTTGAATGATAAACTTAGTTTGTTTTCTTTGTTGCTCCAGACTCCGCAAGTGGAGGCAGCGTATTTGATATACAATATGGCCTCTGTTCAGATCCAGTCTAGCTCCAGTCTCCAGCTCTTCTCCTGCCTTCTACTGCCTCAAATAAATCAGACTTAATACTGGCTATTGTCTGCTGTCATTTTGATCCACCAGACCCAGCCTTTACAACATGGAAAGGAATCCCAAAGGAGAAACCAACACGAAATCAAGCTAAGACATCCATCCACCAGGTTAAAGGCAGGGTACACCTTTACCATGTCACTAGTCAAACTAAAAAACAAATTCTCAGTAAAAGGCCAACACACATGGAAAAAACAACAACAAACAAACAAACAAACAAAAAAAAAACAAATCCAAGGAAATGCAAGACATAGAAACATAATAAATTCCCAAAACCATGACAGTTGCCACATAAGTAAACTGTAAGTACTGTAAGTACTCATAGCCCAAAATAGTTTTGGACATCTATGCTGGAATTTGCTATTAAAAAATGCCTATAAGAATAAAGGTAGTGTAATATAGCTGGTATTATCCTCTATTAAATGTGACTCCATGTTCTTGTAATAGCAAGTAGATACTGCTCCTACAGATTTTTACTGTTTTAATTTTTTTGTTTTGTTTCTGAGTATACAAAGGAGTTTGCAGAACATGTCTTGATTGTACACATTTATGTCTGAATATAACAGCATTTTAAAACTGTGTTTATAAAAGCTCATACCTCTAATTAGTGCCACATTTACCCAGACAACTGGAACTGAATCAAAGCAAGAGGAGGGCTACACAATATCATTCCTGTGATCTGCCCCTCTCTGACAAGTGGCTGATCCAACCTGCATCTGCTTCACTTGGCAGAGAGAGAGGGAGGGAGGAAAATAGCAGACCTGCTGGTGAAAGGATGCACATCTCTGGAAAAGAGGAGAGCAGCAACGTAATTGACACACACACACACACACACACACACACACACACACACACACACGAAGAAGGAATGGATCTCTTAAGCAGAAGTTTTCCCACAGTCTAAATTCTGAAATTACAGAATTACTATCAGAAAATTGTACTATAAGGCATATTCTGTGAACAATGTCAAACTCATGTATTCTTCTCTCTTATTCACGGCTTACAGTTTCAAATTGCCAGTAGTACAAGGAGAAGCTGTGACTGATGATGAAAAAATAATGTAATAGAACATTCTTATTATTAGTCAGAGTAAACGTAACACCAACACATTTATCAGAGCTTCATGCAAAGAACTTCCATTGATTAAAGTGAAAACTAATTTGTCATTCCAGTATATAATCAGCCAACAGCAGCTAAGCTACGCTTCCAATAGTTTGGACTGGAGGTGACAAAGCATGAAGTATGAAGTTCTGAACCAGAATATACAAGGTGTTTCTGGGGTCACACTGTCAAATTCCTGGGGAAATGAGCATTTTTCAAGAAAATGTAGCTGGTTACTTCCAAAGAGTACCAAATTACAAAGCTCTTCTCTTGTCTTCTTACCCTCTGTATTCAGAAGATCATGTCACACTCCACTAGATTATATTTGTGTCACAGCTTTAGTAGTTACTGCTTATCAAAGCCAAAATATGCCAAAATAAGTTGTGACATATAGTTAGGAACCAGCCATGAGGACACAGACAATGTGACAAAGTGCTTACCATGGATAAAATAGTATTTTGATCCTCTGCTAATGTTGAGGGTTTGGTTTTTGGTTAGGTCCTGTTTTATTTTGAAGGTCTTGGTCCCTGTGTTTAGTTAAAGTAAGGCTTCCCTTGCTCCTATCTTCCGTGATTGTTTGCACCTATGTCTTGTTAGTTCTGTTAGTATATCTTGCCTTGTCTTTCCCTTCTTCCCTGCTGGTCTGTACTATCTGTCTCCTTGGAGTTAGTTTTGGCTGTAAGGTATTGTGAGTTTTGTTGGATCACCGTTTGTGTTGCTTTTTTGTTTCATTGAAGGATTTTTTGATTTTGTACTCCGGCCATCCTCATCTCCTGTGTTTGGGTCCTACCACAATCTCTTCTCCACACAACAGCTAATTTGGCAATTTTACACAATTACAAAGAAATGAATTGTCTGTAATTTAGGTTATGAGTTTATTTTAAAAGAGAAACAAAATATTATCCAAGAAAAAAAAGAAAAACAGAAAACAGTATTTTATAAAACTCCTGTCTCTTTCAACATCTTGCATTCATTTACTGGTTTAGCTTTTTGAGGTTTCCATATAAACAAAATATTGTTTTGATTAAAGATTGGCTGCATGTCTAATATACCCTAATATAATCCCAGTGAATGACCCCCTAATGATAAGAAGCTGTTTTGGTGTGCTCATTAATAATTAAATAGGCTCTACACTGATTGGTTGTCAGCTGTGGGAATAAGCTGCATGCTGATTAACAGCAAAACTACAAGTCAATAAGATGTGTTACGTAACATATTGCAGTTTTTGGGATTGTTTTTGAGCTAAATATTTAAGTTGTGAAACTTGGTTGGTTTTATGGTTTTATTTGGGATGGAGAAGGGAGTCAGGTCAAGGTCTCCAGAGCTCCCGCCACCTGGAGAGCCTGAGGAAAATCCAGGTGTCCAAACTGCCGGCATCTGCCTCCCCAGCCAGGAAGACCCCCACAGCAGGGGCCCAGAGACCAGGGATCTTTAAGGATAATCATGGGAAGCATGAGGGCTTAGCTAGTCACTTCGCAGGAGGAACTTGTTAATGATCTCAATATACATCTCCACATAAGCCTAATAAATGGGAACTGATTTGGACCTAGACACCAAGACTCGATGTTCTATCATTAAGAGCCATACTGTTAATAAATATGGAGAAAAATGTAGAGAAATAAAAAATGGGATGTCTTGATTGAGGAGGCGAACCCTAATACAGAGGCCAAAAGTACCAGGTAAAAGTCCCAACCCGTGTCCTTTGCTGTGTGTCTTCTCTCTCTCCTGCTTTCCTGCTGACTTGTGATTTAAAGGTCACTAGTGCCTTAATTGCTGAACAATTTTCAACAAAGAACAAAATGATTATTTTTACAGTGTTGTCTGATACTTTTTGGATTATTCTGGAAATTGGCATTTCCTTTAACACTTGCAATCAACTGATCCTCTCAGAACTTGGATCTTACAAAAATAAGCTAAAGGCAAAATGTGGTCACATTGTTTTCTTTTAAATTGCTATAGTACATTTCTGTTCTAACATTTCCACAATAACACACCAAGAAGATGAAAGCATTAGCATTTCACTGGAGCTGTATTGCCATCTGACAAATACCTCAACTTACTGATATCTACAAAGAAAAATGTGTTATTTGAAAAGAAAAAAACCTCAACTCTTTCACTAAATTTGCTAGATTTAATAAGACAGCAAAACAAGAAAAAAAAACCCCCAAAACATACATACAGTGTTTGTTTCTTAGAAACAAACACTGTATGTATCAAGATTGATGTGAGTAGTGAGAGTGAACCAAAAACTTAAAACCAAAAGCCAATAAAACGGAAACCAGCAGAAAGGGGTTTGTAAGCTGACATGAATTGCGGCA
>JAOWBL010005318.1:0-10325 GCA_028564865.1 Zenarchopterus dispar
ATGTGTGTGTGCGCGCTCATAAACCGGTTGTAACCTCGTGTGTGTGTATGTTTGTTAATGTATGTGTGTGTGTGTGTAGTTTGCTATTCATTCATTCATTCATTTTTCTCATATGTTATTAGGCTTGTCAGAGACTTAGCACTAACCAATCCATTTATTTTTGTGTCCAGCAAATCCATAATGGGAAAATTACAATATTGTCTGTTCAGCAATCGTGTCTGGGCACCTTGACATTTTTCATTGTGGATAAAGAATTCCCACAACTAGCAATTTATAGGACTTATACAAAAGGGAAAACAGCTGAAATGTCAACAATCTTGATCCAACACTTAAAACGACATTACCCCTGCCACCATGCTCGTTAGTAATGACTCCATCAGGGAAAAGGCTAATAGGGTAAAAGTAAAACTAGCAGAGCTCACACTGATCAGCCTCTGCGATCTTTAATTGGTAACAGGCATGAAAAATGGGAAGTATTGTTTGGATTATTGTAAAATTCCTGGCAGTGGGTTATCTGTTATTTTCTGTATGTCAGGATAGATCACCTCAGCCCAAAACACAACACTGAGTAGGAGAGAGGTGTCCAATGTTTGATCACCGGAGCTTTTGAATCTTGTTTCATTCACACAACCTGCAGAGACCCAGTTTTACAACACACCGGGACATCTGTTGAGTTGATGTCCATGTGAAGTCGGCTACTCAGTTTTATTACCTTCTGCACCTTTTTTCACTTGCAAAAGTTAAAAAAGAGCACTTTATTTTAAGTTTCAGCTTTGCCTTCTGTTCTCCAAAAGACCTTTATATTTTAAGATGAATAACAAAGAGAAAATGATGAAGGACCTGTTATTTGGAGTGTAAAGAGAAATAAATTGTACAGAGAGACAGAGAGAGAGGACCTTTTTTAAATAAAGTTATATGTACTCAATGTTTTCAGAAGTTGAATCTTGGATAAAGAAAATTCTAAAAAATATTACCATTTCTAAAAGGACACGAGAGGACAAATCCATTTCTAACTGGACACGAGAGGACAAACCCTCAATAGACAAAAGAAAAAAGCAAAGCACCCATAATTAAATTTTACTGCTTTATCCCTGGATAGTTAAGTATTCAGCTCCACTATTTCATGTCACGTTTTAACAACATTTACATGTTGCATATGTGGTAAGGAAGACAGAATGTCTCTTATTTTTTATACATTTAACCTTTAATTTGAATTGTGTTTGCTGAACTCTTTCATGATGAAAGTTCTCGGGACTGCTGGGTTGTGGTGCCTTATTGCATTTCTGTGGCCTGAATCATGAAGTGCCAGAGCAGCCCGAGTCTCCAGTGTGGAGGCGTGCACGCATCATTGCACACATACATGGCATATGTGTCGCTTTTGCTGGCAGAGAGGCAGCACTCTCTACAGAGAAATATTCTGTGCCTTTCAGGTAATTGCAGTATCTGTTTCAACTGAAGGGCAGCAATTTCGGAGATGTGCGAGTCGTGCTTGTGTGTTTGTGTAAGTAGTTACAATTTGTAAGGTTGACGGAAACCAAGGCTGCATGGTGAGAATTTCTGGCTCTGCCCTGCTGTGCGTTTTGATTAGAATTTCAGATGTGTACTGTAATTCACTGACTACATCACTCAGTGTGCCAGCATCTATTAAAGCAGCCCCCCCAGACGTAGCTGTGAGACAGTTATGTCATTACAAGCTGTTGGTGATCCAGTCATGTGGAAAGTCTAGTAGTACTGCTAAGTGGTCAAGTGTCTACTGGTGTGGTGGATTCTGGTGTGTGCCAACACAATACCAGAAGGGAAAGACATAACCACTGATGGTAGACTACCAGTTGTTCCCACACATCTCTTTAGCAAAAGGTGATAAAAGCATTTACAAACTATTTGGTTCCCGGTGTTCTACAGTGAGAAGGACTATTCAAGTAGACTATACAAGTAGGAAACATTCAAGACAGTTCAAGACAGACAGTCTTCCCAGGAATGCATAGCCTTCCAAGTTTACCCCAAGGACAGACTATGCTCAGAGAAATATAAAAATGACCTAGGCGCTACATATCAACCGCTCACAGGCCTCACCGAGCATTTTAAATTTTAAACTCCATGACAGCAGAATTACAAGAAGAATGAACAAGTCATTTTGTTCAGGAAAGTTTCCAGGAGAAAACCTTCTCCATCTGAAAAGAACATGGAAGTGCAACTGAGGTTTGCAAAACTGCACCTGAAATGGACAGATGAGACTAAATGGAAAATATTTCAGCCTCAATTCCCAGTGTCATGTTTGTTGGAAACCAAAACAGCATTTTAGAAGCAACTCCTGCTCACAGTGGTGGAGGGTGATGATCTGGGATTGTTTTGCCATCACCAGGGGACCTGGGAACCTTGCAGTCATTGAATTTGCCATGAATCCCTCTGTATACCAGATTACTGAGTAAAAAATATGAGGCCATCTGTCCGACAGCAACAAGACAATGATCTGGAGCGCACCAGCAAATCTGCTAAGAAATAAAAGAATCAGTGTTTTGGCATGCCTTAGTTAAAGTCCTAACCTCAACCCAAGGCTGTGGTGAAACTGAAAGAGACCTGTGGAAAAGTGAATTTTACTTCTTCATATTATTGCTACTAAATGTTGATCTACAAGCTGCTGAGTTATAGCTTTCATGGGGTTTCTGTTTCAGGTGACTTTTCTTGTTTTCAGACAAAACAAAACAAAATGAAAACAACATGATAAAAAGGAGTGGTACTAACTTTCGCACATGACTGTAAGCAGCACATTTGTTGGGATTCCACAGAAGTTAAAGCAGATAACGTTTTAGTGTAACGGTGTCTCATCCAGTAACAGATGGTTTCTAACATGCTGAATGCCAGCATATGCGTGCAGTCCCATTTTAGCGAGACAGCCTTTTTTTTCTCTCACCTAGACCTCCGCGGGGATTCAGGCAGGAATTAGCGCAACGCGTTCCTCTGTGTAATTCCTCTCATGAAAAATGGGTCGGCGGAGCTTTAAAGTCACAAGATGTATGTACGCGATCCATAGTATGGACTGGTATCTGCTAAGAACAGGATCCTTTGAGGAAAAGTGTTTAACCTCATTCATGCAGGATCAGGATAGCACTGCTTTGCATGGATGGCACATTTTTTAACGTATTGAGAAGGGTTAAGCAGGAAGTCAAAGTCACTCGTGGAGGTCAGTTTGGAGGCTTTGCAGCATAATTCTTCCTCTCACATGTATATGTGATTGGAAAGGAGCTCTTCTATTAATTTAATGCATCTTTTTCTCACTTGTCGGATGATAAATGATGCCCTGACAAATCTAAGTTGAGTTGTCTAAATTACAGGGAGCTAACAGTGGCTTTACATGATTTATATAATCTGGGGTTTTGCTGGAAAAGCTGCAAACAAACAGCTCCTTAAGTAGAGCACGAACACAAGCGGCTGGAAGTGAGCCAGCGAAACTGTTTATCTCTGGCATGTTTTAGATGTCTCGTGGATAATAGGATGAAATAAAAGGAAACAGTACACAGCTGCTGTGGTTCTTTCCATGAGGTGTTATTTTTCCTGCGACAGTCAGCTCTGTAAGAGGCTCTTATGAGAATAAGAGAACAGTGATGTGACTTTCTATTTCTTTTTGAGATCTTCATATTTTCACTACTTCTGAAATGTTTGAGGAAAGTACACAATAGCGAGCTAATAACTACATCATATCTGATCCTTTTAAATGTGTGTGATCTTTCATGAATATAATATGAACGTTCAGACAAGTTTTTAAAGTCCAGATAGACTGATGCTTTGTATTGAAATGTTTCTGGACAATCAATATTCATCAATGCACATTTTACTTTTTCATTTGCACAAATTTGTTCTATCTTTATCACATTGATAAATATTCAGATAATAAATGGATAAATGACAATGTGCACTTCTGTACTGCGGACAAGAAGTCACGCTTGGGTGCTTTTATTTTTTAAAGTAAAAAAGCATACCTGTAATGTATGGCTGTGTTGATTTTTTTGCTTGTAATTAAATAACATTAGTGATCTGTACATTTATAGCATTATTTATTGCTAAGATGCAAACATTATGCCTTTATTTGTTTTGAAATGGCCACTATTGTGGAGTAAATCATAGCCTAATATCTTACCAGAGGAATTTGTCATGGCATGGGGTTCTTAAAGTCACTAGAGGGATGTTTTTTTTCTGTGACCATTTCTGGAAAGGGTTACACTTTTATATGTAATATTTGATCTCTTTTAGAATCGTGGCTTTTACAGTTATTACAGTAAGCTGATGGTGATTTAGTCATCCAACTAACCTTCAATGTTTTGGTCAGAAAACAGATAAAGGAAATAAAGCATAAACACTTACAGTATACCAGTGATTTGAAAATGGTCTGAGAGAAGAAATAGCATCTCAGGGTGTTTGTACTAAGATTTTTCCATTGATCCATCCTTTTTTCTATACCTGCTTCTTCTTCTGCAGGCTCGTGGGGGTCTGCTGGGGTGTAAAGGTTACACTAGCAGGAGTTCTGGGTAGATTTTTTTGGTTCAGGCTGGTTACATGTATCTCCATTACCAGGAACAGCCATGTAAACGTGGCTTTTCAGAACCTTTAAGGGGTGAAAAACGTCCCTGTGGTAGGAGAGGTTCTCAGGTTGGCCAACAGGAACCTCCTGGTGGGAGGTCTCTAAATTACATTCAGCACTCTCATGTAAACATAATTCATGTGATCACAACTCATTTAAACCATTTGGACCAGAGACATTTTGCTAGGAGTACATTTAATAAATTTGGAGATTACAAGAAAACACGATTCAGGTTCAGGTCTATGCTAATGTATAGGAGCGGTGGGATTTTTTTCTTTTAATCTCAATCGCTATGACCGCAGCATATGTTACAAAAACAAACAAAAATGAAAGATATTTGGCATGCTAATTATCTGAAGGCAGTTGGGGATGGTTCTTCAATATGGCAGTCAACATTTTAGGTGGGGGCCGATGTCCTTCTGAAGTAAATGGTCTATCTGGTACTGTACTCTCAAAGTGACATGCATGTAAAATACATCCTCAGCCAGCAGAACTTCCTTTATCTTTATTAGGTTAAAGACAGAATATTAAACTGTTTCATTTCACATCTAGTGTGACAAAGTCATTTTACAAGACTTCCCTGTCCATCCAGACACATCAGCACAGTAATTCCAGTCGATGCGGCAGATCTCAATGTTTAGCACTAAAATTGTTTTTGTTTTTTTTGACTTCCATCCATTTTCTATACCCGGTGAATCCATCTACTGCAGGGGTGGAGCTCCAGGTCTCAAGGCCTGGAGTTGAACACCTGTAATCTACTGGGTCATGGGGATCTGCTGGAGCAAATCCCAGCGCGTTTCAGGCAAGAGGCAGGGGTACACCCTGGACTGCTCACTTGTCCATTGCAGGGCCACATACATAGACAAACAACTATGCACACTCACACCTACAGGCAATTTAGAGTTCCCAGAAAAAAACCCACACAAGTATGGGGAGAACATGCAAACTCTGCACAGAAAGACTCCTGGCGGGCTGGGAGTTGAACCAGGAACATTCTTGCTGTGAGGCAACAGTGCTAACCACTAAGCCACTGTGCTGCCATCCCTTTTCTCAACTTAAGTATATTTAATTGATTCTGAAATATTTAAAACAATAATTCTTACATGTAGCAGCTCTAAACTTTTGAGACAATAACTATACTGAAGCCTTTTTCCGACAGAGAATAGATGAAACTTTTACGTTGTGAAGACTGTTCAGATATCTATTCTGTTTTGTAATGTTGAATGTTTGAGTCTTTGTAAAAATCCTTTGACCATAAAAAGAAGCACGACAGATACCCTTTGTAAGAGTGGGAGATAAAGTGAACATCGTGTTACTGTGTAGCTAGCAGAGGCAGTAATGCTAATAACTCTCTAGAAGTGAAGCCCTCTTTTACAGCATTTTCGCCACTTGTTCTGCTGTTAAAGGTTTTTTTTCCCCACAAAGGTGTACACTGATGGATCTCACTGATGGCTTAATGAATTTGGGGACAGAGAGCTTCCCATATGGAGTGTGATTTTATTTCTTTTTCTCTTTATACTATAAAATGTGCCCAACCTACAGGCTGCTCTAAAAATGTGTTTGCTATATTAAATATAGTCAATCTTTGAAAATGTCTCTGGAGGATTTTGATGCTTTTAACACTAAATATGTATTCAGTTTCATCCATTTTCCATACTATTGTCTAGAAGACATGTTCATGGATTTCACCAGACTGTGTACCAGCTGGCCGTGAATGCCATATTGGCATGTTGCTGGAGCCAGTAACACTGATTACCAGTGACAGACTCTTCCACTTCCACTATACACGGTTTTAGAGTACTTATGAATAAAGGTGTGGAAGTTTCTCCTTTTTTGTCTGCATTGCGATGTGGATCAGAGCAATTCCACATTGTTGCAGTGACATAGTTTAATTGAGATATTTCAGGATACATGATATAATAGTTTTCCATTATCTGCTGGTATTTTACGACTTCAGCAGAGCAGGAAGATTGCACAGCTGACACAGTAGGTCCCAGTGCCATAAAAAAAAAAAAACATTAGTTGGGATGAAAACAAGCTGCATCTCACAGAAACAGCACCACTTGCACTTCAGCACCAAACTAAAGCCTATGTAGAGGGTTCTGTGTGTAAAGCTGATTGACAGGAGTCCAATGAGCTCAAGTAGTCTGTCCATCAAAGAATAAACACTCTGTACTATAAATGGTGGCATGTGAGAAAGTATTTGCACATGGTCACAGATCTTCTGCTTCAGGACACCAGGGAGGAAGAATCACTCGGAAAAAGGTGCTGAAGTGCACCTTAAGCCCAATTAACCCATTTACTGACCACAACTATTCCAAATCAGTAAAAGACAGAGAAAGTCAGATGTTAAGTTTGCTTTCTTTGGGGGAATATTCAGAGAATTAAGGTCCAGCCCCAATTCTGAGGTTTTATGTGACGCACATTAGGTTTTAGAAGTTGACAGAACAAACAGCTCAGTTGTGATTAGTTTTGACTCTGGTATATATATGTTATGATTTTGTGTTTGTGAAGTGACATTTCTCATCCTTTTGTAGTGAGTAGTCTCAAACTAGAATATTTATGCAAAAAGTGATCAGCTTGGCTTTTACAGGGTAAATAAAAGTGGGTTAAATATAAGTGGAACTGCTATGCAGAAATCTAAGCCAATCCAGTTGTTTTGGGGAAAAAAAAATTTGGTTGTTGCATCCCCATTCACATGCAAAAAAGCTTTGACTTCTCATTTTTTTGGGCTGTTTTTCTTGGCCAGAGGGGCTGTGTTGGCGGGTGCCAGCCAGCAGCTTTCCACACTGACCTCAACATTCAGTTCACATTGTCTCAAGGACAGCGCTTTGCCACTCACATTAGCTGCCTTTTTCTCTTTTCTACCATTCCCACTTCCCTTTTTCTTTCCTTTCCTTTTTTCAGCCTCTTACCACTTAGAGTCTTTATTAGATACATGTTAGCAGTACAAGCCAGCCTCTAGGATTACACTGCTGTAATTGATGACGCGATCACAAAGAGCTCATAATCCCTGATTAAATGTTTCTTTTTTACAGTCAGCATGTGGCATGCATTGTTATTGCTTTTGCTTATTCTCAGCATTCTCAGGACGCTGCACAGACACGAGGACGTGCGTGGTGATTCTTGCTGGTTCATTTAATTAGACCTTCAGTCTTTTTAGTGATACACCTCATTTTTTTCACCAGTGCTTTCATCTTTTTGCCTGACCTGCAAATTTGCTTTTTATTTTCTTCCTTCAAAATACAATTTAGAGTATACAAAATGATTTTTGTTCGTTTTGATTTGATTGAAAATTCCATCATGTAATAAATGACTGAGTCGGTATCTTTGTACAAATACTAGAAATGCAAACGGATGACTTTCCTCTCATTTACACCACACATTAAGCAATGAGAATCAAAATCTTGTTTCTATCTTTTAGTTGAATGAGAAACATTTTAACACTACTTTTACTTGTGTGCTGTGTTTTCTTTTTCTTTTTTCTTTTGGGAGTGTCATTTACATACATTTTCTAAGCAGTGTTAATAAGCTGGATCCAGGGCACCACGGAGCACTGAGATTCACCACAAACCTTAAAACCCTTCAACTACATTGCACATTTTCTTCTGGCTTTAGATGGTCAACTTTGCGCTCCTGCAGACTCAAACATGTACATACAGTATCATCTACTGCATAGCTCTATTTTTGATCTTCTCTCACTTTATCTACATGTGACTAAAGTGTGCAAAATGTTAATTTTTCCATTCCAACGAATTATTCCTTTCATCCATCTCCAATACCTGGACTTAATTGAGGAAAAAATGCTTTGAAATGCTGCTCAGTCTGCTTAAAATAATCAGCTGCAAAACACCTGAATCTCATTAATTGAATTCCATTTTAATCATGCTGCTTGGGCAGATGCTTGGCTGTAAATGTTATGATTGACCATTCAGCTCCCGTTGGAGTTGGATTGACTATGCTGTTGAATATTCTGAGTGGAAATGGCCTGAAAACCATTTTATGGGCTGTGAATCTTTGGCAGAAGATTACAATGAATATATGGGGGTGATTAGATGGTTTGGGGAGATGGGAGGTGGAGTGTGGTGTGCAGCAGGTGGGGGGACCGGCACTCGTGTAACGACATGCAGAAAGAGTACGTGAGATCAAACGAGTGCAACTGACTCAGAGATATGCACAAAATCAAACGAGTTAATGTGTGCCAGACTGAGCGAGGAATGCACAACAGCATTAAAAGGTACATGGAAACAAACGTGCATGCCAGAGGGGAAAACAAACAAACAAACTTAATTTCTAGGAATAAAATTAATGGAGAACGACTTAATAATTTGCCAGCTTACTATCCTTCATTTCACAGTGGGAGAACATAGCTGAGGTTCTCCACATGTCCCTTTAATGGCTAAAGTGAACTGAAGCGTTATTGCTGCTGACCTTCATGGCTGTCAGTGACTGAGAGCACAGACTTCTGCAGGCAGTTGATGGCAAAAAAGAAACAAAAAAGGTGGATGACCAAATTGGAAAACCAAATGTGAATATTTGGACATCAGGGTTTTTGTGTCCAGTCCTGATCCTGAGGATTTGATCTTTTTCAAGCTTTTGTTGTTTCATATTGTAATGTTTTCATAGTTCATTTTCATTCTGTTTATAAGTATATTAATTTGGGTTTTGTGTATGTCGATAAGATAAGCCGAGATTAGCAGTAACTTAGGAGGTTTTAAACCTCATTATTGTCTTTCTGCTTAGGGAAAGTGTATTACTCAAAGTAATGAAAATAAAAAAGTCCCATTTCCTACAAAACTGCTCCAGGTTGCATGGCTTTTTCTGTAAGATTCTCCATTTTCCTGGACAGGTGTACATATACAAACAAAATCCAGATACCTGTTAGAACAAAATGCAGTATTTGTCCTTTGCAAATGAAAAGAGAAACACTAGCTTATAAAAAAAAGAAGAAGACTGCCAAACATTGTGCTACAAGGTTTCCTATCCACCCATTTTCTACACTTGCTGAATCCATCTACTGGGTCATGGGGGTCTGCTGGAGCAAATCCCAGCCTATTTCAGGCAAGAGGCAAGGTTAGACCCTGGACTGGTCGCCAGTCCATCACAGGGCCACGTACATAGACAAACAACTATACACACTCACACCTACAGGCAATTTAGAGTTCTCAGTCAATTTAACACACATGTTTTTGGACTGTGGGAGGAAGCCAGAGTACCCGGTGAGAACACGCAAACTCCACACAGAAAGACTCCTGGCGGGCTGGGAGTTGAACCAGGAACCTTCCTGCTGTGCGGCAACAGTGCTAACTACTAAACCAACGTGCTGCCCAAGGTTTCCTAACATAATCCAAATAAATTTTTCCTACAGAAGTCCTGTAGTTAAGTAGGAAAATTGTCATTGCTTAACTTTATTGAACCTTTGTTTGTTGAAAAATTGGTACAATAGTTAAGTATTAGAAAAAGATTCTTCTCAGGTAGTTTTTACGCTACGGTGTTCACCAGATAGCATCAAACTATTTTTCATTTAGTTTAGTTCATGTTCACAAATGTTGTTTTGAGTCCAAACGCTGCACCACAAACCACATGACATCAGTCAGTGCTGTTACTGGTCAATATTAGTGTTGCTAGAGTGTCATGTTCCCATGACAACCTGCCTGAAGTCAAAAACTGAATGCCATCCATCCATCCATCCATCCATCTTCCTCCGCTTATCCGTGGTCGGGTCGCGGGGGCAGTAGCCTGAGCAGGG
>JAOWBL010005319.1:0-10325 GCA_028564865.1 Zenarchopterus dispar
GAGCATTTAAAAATTTACTTGAAAGTAACGCAATAGTTACTTTCTGAAGTAACTAGTTACTTTTATAATTTGTAACTAACTACTTAAGTTACTTTTTGGAAAAACTAGTAACTAATTACTTTTTAAAAGTAACTTGTCCAACACTGCTTATTAATGCCTGATAATCAGGTGGTGCCCCGTTTTCATTTATTCATTTTGATCATTTATTTACATTGTTAACTGTCAGACAATTATTATTAACTCTTTAAAAAATAAACTAGCACTCCCTTTTGTTGCACAACAGCTCCAATCTTTAGACTCCAGAGGAAGAAGAAACACATGGTGTGGCCTCTCATCTCAGTAAGTCACTCTGGGACCATCAGACAATACAGAAAACAATGAGTCAGAGCTGAAGGCCATCCAGAAGGCCATCTATCTGCAGAACACTGTAAACCCAAGAGAACCAAGTAAATGACACAAAACAAACCCACTGATGCCCCATAAACAAAGACAGGTTAGCAGAGAATTCAGGTATGTGTGAACGCAATGCCAAGAGAGAAAGACATCAGCAACGGTCCATCCGCAACTGCTGCTACACATCAATCTGGCAAAAGTTCTGACAACTTTCTACAGTTAAAAACATTCAAGACAGTTGTCAATCTTCTCGGGAGTCCATTTCCCAGTGAATTTACTCCAAGGTCAGACAGTGAAATGCTCAGAGAAATCCAAACACCCCCCCAACAATAGTTTTCACTCTTGACATTGTGTTACGGATACACAACACTGTTCCAAAATCAGGAAACTGTCAGAAGAGGGTTAACTAACTTTTACATATGATTGTATCTGTCTTCTCACAGAAGATTTAATACAATAAACCAAACATCTCGTCCTTGCTTGAACAACGTCTGAGCTACTGGGGATGTTAGAAAAGGGGAAAAATAGACAACATATTTAAACAGACTGTGAAAACAATTCCATCTGTTGCTGATGGCGCCTTTGCACTCGCCAGATGGAGAAGAAATCATTAAAAACGACAAGAAAGTTGCCAGTTGGCTCATTCAGGACTTGGGTTCTCCTACTACTGGACCACCAAAACCAAAAGGTCTGATTGTACTTAAAGTCTGGATTCCTTCTGTCTGAACTCAGAAAATGGTGCATTTCTGAGGCTGAAGGAGCTTTAAGAGGTAATCTCAGGCTCTGCTCAGGTGAGGAAATGAAAACTGCAGGCAGTTTTCACATCCCACACTGAATCAATCTTTTAATTAAGAACATGAGTGCATCTTTAACAAGCATGAATCATTTCACAGAGGATTAGAGAGTAACAGAGCAGAGCAGTGCTGGTAACCAGACATATTAACTTAACATCATTTTCTGCTGATTAATTACACGTGTTCATCTGGGTTTAATGTTGGCACAGAGCTGATTTATAAACAGTATGAAACTACTTCCTGTTATCCAAAGCAGTTTATTTCCACCTTTGTTGAACTCTTAAAGACAGATATATTTCTACTAAAGTTGTTCAAAGATTAAGAAATACTTATACTGCATCTACTTGATTCACTAAGTCTGAACAAAAGGTTTAATTTATGGACTTTTTGGACACAATTTTTAAATTTCACTTGCAGGAAAAAGTATTATGGTGTTTTAGGGGCACCTGGAGGAAAAAAAAAAAAAAAGACTTGGAGGAAAAATTTAAATGTTACAAGAATATTGATATTTACAAGAGTATGGTCAGTATCCTGACAGTAAAATTGCACTTTACAAGAAAAAATTTTTAAAAAGTTGTGACATTATGAAAATACAAGAAAAAAAAAAATTGGATTTTTATGGGACAAATGATTAAGTCTAAATATTTTTAAAATGAATTCACGGTACAATGAGAATAGCTGTAAGGTGCAGGCAAATATTTTAGCTTTACACAAAAAGTCACAATATTACAGGAACAAAGTCATAACTCCAAGAGAAAATTGTAGTCCATTTATGGAAACTGGAAAGTATTCAAAACTTCATAAGAAAAATGGGACTTTGTTGTAAAACTGAGTCTTTGTTTTACAACTGGGTTGTAATTTTACATCAAAGTTACAATTTTACTGGGAAACCTATAATAAAACTGTAATGTTGCGAGAAAATTGTAGTATTACAAAAGTTGTGACTGTGAAATTCTGACACCGGGGGTACAAGGGCTGGGTAGCCCTTATAAGGGCTTCCGGCACCCTATACTCCCGGAGACCCACCACAGGAGTCCCGGTCAAAAGACACAGTCGAAAGACTTCTCAAAAATCCACAAAAGACATTTAGACTGGTTGGGCAAACTCCCATGCCATCTCCAGGACTCTACTGAGGGTGTAGAGCTAGTCCACTGTTCCATGGCTAGTACAAAAACCACAATGTTCCTCTTGAATCTGAGATTCGACTATCCGGCGAACCCTCCTCTCCAGTACCCCCAAATAGACCTTACCAGGGAGGCTGAGGAATGTGATCCCTCTATAATTGGAGCACACCCTTTTGCCCCCCATTGTGAAGGGGGGATCTCTGCCTTTTGCAGATGATGTGGTTCTGTTGGTTTCATCAGGCCAGGACCTTCAGCGCTCACTGGAGCGGTTCACAGCCGAATGTGAAGCAGTTGGGATGAAGTGCCCTCTCTGGGTCGGGGATCAGGTACTGCCCCAAGTGGAGGAGTTCAAGTATCTCGGGGTCTTGTTCACGAGTGAGGGAAGGATGGAGCAGGAGATTGATAGGTGGATTGGTGCAGCGTCCACAGTGATGCAGGCTCTGTATCGGTCCGTCGTGGTGAAGAAGGAGCTGAGGTGAAAAGCGAAGCTCTCGATTTACCAGTCAGTCTACGTTGCTACCCTCACCTATGGTTATGAGCTGTGGATAGTGATCGAAAGAACAAGACTGCAGATACAAGCGGCGGAAATGAGTTTCCTCCACACGGTGTCTGGGCTCTCCCTTAGAGATAGGGTGAGAAGCTCGGTCATCCAGGAGGGGCTCAGAGTAGAGATGCTGCTCCTCCGCATCAAGAGGAGCCAGATTGTTAGGATCAGTATGTCTGTGCCTGTTTTTTCATCTCTTCACAGGTAGGGCGTGCTGTTGTTCCTCTGGTTTCCACACACACCTGGTTTCCATTCGGTTCATCAAGCAACAGAGACTTATACCCCACTCTGACTGGCACTCGTTGCCAGATCATATTGTTTGCTTCCAGCTTTAAGTCCGTCCCTGGCTGCTCTGTGATCTTCCTACGCTTTCCTGCTTCGGTGATCCTCTTCATTTGGTCTGACTCGTCTTGTCTTCCCTGGTCCTTCTTGTCAGTTCCTGTCTTCAGTGTTCCGGGCTCATCTGGATCCTTTTGTTTCCTGCTCTCCCTGTCTGGGTTATTAAACGTTCGTCTATTTATATTGGATCTGCATTGTGGGTTCTGTTCCTCGACAAGCTTCGGCTTAACACAGATGAGGTGGTTCGGGCATCTGGTGAGGATGCCTCCTAGATGCCTCCCTGATGAGGCTTTCCAGGCATGTCCCACTGGGAGGAGACCCTGGGGAAGACTCAGGACACGTTGGAGAGACTATGTCTCTCGGCTGGCCTGGGAACACCTTGGTACCCCCCCAGATGAGCTGGACGAAGTGGCTGGGGAGAAGGAAGTCTGGGCCTCCCTGCTCAGGCTACTGCCCCCACGATACGACCACAGATAAGCGGAAGAAGATGGATGGGTAGATGGTGATTGTAAAATTGTGGCAAATTTATAAGAATAAAAGTATTTGTTAAAGATGAGGGATGTAGAACATACCTCAAGTTGTACTTTCACAAATAAAGAAATATTGCATTTTGAAGCATCACACGAGTATGGTCACCACATCAATGGCATG
The DNA here is from genome assembly GCA_028564865.1 of Zenarchopterus dispar. Classification (NCBI taxonomy): domain Eukaryota; kingdom Metazoa; phylum Chordata; class Actinopteri; order Beloniformes; family Zenarchopteridae; genus Zenarchopterus; species Zenarchopterus dispar. Next base: position 3,846 of record JAOWBL010005319.1, read on the forward strand.
ATCCCTATTTTTTTTTTTCTGAAAAATTGTGCTAAATACTGATTGATTGTGTTTTTTTTTACCTTGTAAAATTATGCCATTATGAAAAGATATTTACATATTACCACTTTATACCTGTAAAATTACAGATTTATTTCTGTGATCTGAGATATATTTTTCGTTGCTGTAGCAGAAAAAAGATTAAAAATAAAATAATCGTGAAAACACACTGGAGAGTAACGAGGCATAGCATTAGATAATTAACACAACGCACAGTAAGCGTGAACATCTAAACGTGAACAAACAGCAGATGGATGTAAACTCCACTTTAACTGTCTTTCCTGATCAATCTTCATTATCAGATGAAATGTTCTTCAGACAGAATTATCAACTTAATACAATTAATTTAACTCTTGAATCTGACATTATTTCCACTAACAGATTTTTGTTGAGGAAGGAATTGTGTCTTATAATAAACACTCTATGGTGGCTTGATACAACCTGAAAACAAGTCTAATGTCAAACTTCATGTTGATTGGCTGGCTGCAATTGCTCCAGCTGTGCACAATGGATTGATTCCTTTAAGAAAAAGAAGAAAAAGCTACGCAGAAGAAATCAATTGTGTCATTGGATCCTAAAGCCTGGATCCCACCAGACATATTTCCCCTCTCTTTTGGTGAACTTCACTCATGCGTTAATATCTATCAATTTTTTTAATTTGAGGACTTCAACAAGTAGTAGAATGTAAGCGCAAAGGCAATGTAGTGGTAGTGAGCAAATGAAATTTAAAAAATAATGTGATTTCCGATAGTTGATGTCATTAGATGATTTGAACCGTGAATTCTTCAGTCTTGTCCTCTGATGGATTAAACTGTAGAATTCATTGTCTGGATAAATGAATTAAAAATAACAGAACTACCAGATTAATACTCAGTTATTTGTTGTATTGGGAAGACAAGGATCTTGAAAATCTCTAAAATAAAGTATTATACTAAGAAGACTATTTACTTTACACTTCTACAGTTTCAGTTTGATTTAATAACCACGTTTAACAAATATTCACTTGTACACAACTCTGAAAGGGTGATGTTTTAATTAGGTTCAGGTCTGGACTGTAACCAGGTCATTCAAAACCTTTGATTCTTTTTACTTTCAGCCATCCTGATGTAGATTTACTTCTGCTCTTTGTATCATTTTCTTGTTGCAGGACCTCATTTGTCCAGGTCCTGTAGCTGCAAAACACCCCCATATCACCACACCTCCATCACCATGCTTGACAGTGGGTATGAGGTGTTTCTACTAAAATAATGTGTTTGGTGTTCTCTAAACATGGGTCTGGACATTTAGACTGAACATCTCCACTTTGGTCTCCTAATGTCTAGAGGACAAACCAGAAGTCTGTTGGTTTGTTCAGATGCAGTTTTGTGAACCTCAAATGTGCTTCCATGTTGTTAGTCAGAATAGGTCTTCTCCTGGAAACCTGTTTGAACAAACCATACTTGTTCAGTCTTCTTCTGATTCTGCTGTCATGGACTTTGACATTTAAAAGACTCAGCGAGGACTGTAGCCTCTGAGATGTAGTTCTTATATCAGTCTTGAGGTGAATCTGCTACTACACACAGCTCTAGGAAGATTGACACCTGTCAATCTTACTTGTCCTAGAACTCTGGATTGTTTGCAAATGTTCTTAAAAATCCTTTGAAACTCCTCAGGTTGTGCAGCAACAGTCAGTTTTCTTGGGCTGTTGCTGATGTCTTTCCTTCTTGGCACTGTGTTAAGACACATTTGAACCAGCAAACTGCCTAAATATCTGCTGATCAAACCATCAATGGCTGGTGACCAGCAGTTGCCGGCAACTTACTTTCTTAAATCCTTTGGGGACAGTGAAGGGGTACTTAGCATTGCCAACATGAGTTTTTTTTTTCTTGCTGCAATAATTTTTGTTAAATAAATAATGAACAAAAACCCCACACACAAAAAAACTCTCCACCCCCTTGGAGGCCAGCAGGAGGCCGATTAGTCAGTCCTGATAAATTGAAACATGGCTTTAGAGAAATGCAAGCACTTGACGCTCCGGTAAAAGCATTAAAAATGCAAAGCAGGGCCCTTTTAGCTGCTGCCACGGCACGCCTTGCATTTGAAGATAAATGCTGAAGTGAAGTGCCTTGCCCAAACAGCAGAGACTGTGAGGAAAATCAGACAGCTGCTTAATCCCCGTGAGCTCCAGCGGGGTCCTCGGCATGTGTCAGAGGCCCCACATTTACCCAGACTGCCGCCAGGGTGAGCACTCAACTGATCCCCTGAAAGAGTCAGGGAGAAGTGGCTCAAAAACTCTGCCTGCTCTTTGTTTGTTTTTGTGTTTTTAACAGAAACTAAAGTTGAAAAAAAAAAAAAAAAAAATCAAGGTAAGACAAGCCGATGGTGGAGAAATAAAAGGGAAGTGAGGAATCCAGATACATAGTCTTCCTCCGAGCCCTCGGATATCCATCTCAAGTGTTTCCTGAGGGAACGAAGTGGCAGCTCTGAATTAAATAACGGCAGTGTGGCAGACTCAGATAAGACGGACCCAGTGACGGCAGAGAGATGGTTCTTTTCTGGTTCACCAACGCCATCACAGTCAATGGACTTACAGTCATTAAAGGACAAAGAAAAACAAGAATGATGGGACAAAGCCACAAGAGTTATGGTTACAGAAAACTTTAAAGGTCAATTCATTTATAATTATCTATTGAGAAATAATTTTAAAAACTCAGCCATTTAGGCACTGCAGCCGTGAATATCTGAACCAAATTAGTGATTTTTATCTCTGGTAGTTTATCTCATGTTGGCATGTGAATTGCAGCGCCCCTAAGGACAAAATTTCAGAAAATGTATTGTTCCGATTGGTGTTACACAGTTTTATATGTGAATTATTACATCACAAGATAAAGGCCAAGGAATATATATAGGCCACACTCACCAGTTTAATTGGTGCATAACTTACAAACACAATTTTTTAATATCATACTATGGAAAGGAAGTTTACTAATTTTCCTGAAAACTGGATAACCGGTCTCAGGTTCATGTTCTGCTTTTTCAGAAATGGAGGGAAAGACTGAAAATGACAGAAATAGGTGGATTTGGTTCAGGAACTCCCAGAGAACCGGGTTTGGCAAAAATTTGTTCAAGTTTTCATTTTTCCTGAGATCCAAGTCAAAATGTTAATCTTTTTTTGCAATAGCGCACCCTGCAGGCCATATGATGTTCATTTTACTGCATTTTTTTCCTTAATGAGTCCAAGTTTCATATCTTAGACTTGCATTTGTAAATATTAGAATATGAGATTTGTTTGGCAAAAATTTTAAAAAGTTAGTTGGTTTTGTAAATGCTGTCTACAACTAAGGAATGGTTTAACCCTTTATGACCTACTGGAGTGCCAATGCTCCCATTCGCATATCGATTTTCAAAATGCCTGAAGAATTTTAAACAACTAGCATGCAAAAATGTAAAAATATGCTTGTGAGAAAGAGAGGCGAACTTGTTCTATGGTGGGTCATAAAGGGTTAAGGACACCAAATTACACATTTGAATGTGTAATGGTAAATAACTTGATGTACAAAGGACAGAAGTTCCTACCAACCATTGGCACAAAGTTTAGTTACATGTGGATAATTAAATGACAAGATAAAGGGTGAGCAGTGACTTTGGAGCACAAAAACTAATGAGGTTCAGCGTGTAAGCTTGAAACAGATTCTCTGATCAAAATTGTTTTAACAACTTTTAATCAGAATGGTCAGAAAATAAAGTCTCCTAAAACTGCAAAACAATTTAAAGAAGGAAGTTGAGAATGGTTGGATTTGATTTTTTGCTGAAGCCTATGTGACTGTCAAGATATGATCAAAACGTAAATCTTAACTGCATTAAATACAAAGTTTCCATCCGTTTAATATATAACAAGCGCAGTTTTTGATCGTGTTTTTGTGCGCAACTACACACCGTGCCTCTCACTTGCTGTTTCTTGGGCTCTGGTGACATCTCCTGCGGGATGAACTTGATTGGTCCTTTGATCTGCCTTCGAGACCTCTTGGTGCCATCCGGCAGTGTCTCCATGGCGATGTTGGCTTCATCGCTACTCGCCTGGTCACACTCTGAGCATTGCCTGAGAACAAAGAAACCTTCTCTCAGTAAACTGTGTTGATTTTCATATTATTGACTGAAAGTTTTGACATAATAAAGAAGACAAAGATCATTGGCATCAAAAGTTAAACATAATATAACTCATCAGAAAACTGAAGACTCCCCCAATACCCTGTTTTACTGCTTCTTTTTTTCAGGTTCCCATCTAAACTTCAATTCAAATAGAAAATGATTTAAATGTGTATGTTTCTTCCATCATTATGAACCAAATCCAGATACAATCAGGTGCATATGAACTCAGTAATGAGAACATTTGTAAAGTTTAACATAATCACAAAACAATTGCTAAAAGGTGCTGGTGAAAAAGAATCTGGCCTTCTTGAAGAGAAAACCCCAATTTACAAGAATAAAGTGGTGATACGTGAAGAGTTTTTGTCTCACCAGTAGCTGTTCTTGGTTTTCTTCGGCATTCGGGTCAGTGGTGGTTCCAGACAGCCCAGGTGGTAGTAGAGCTTACATGTGTCACACAACACCAGCAAGTGCTGGTCCTGGTTCTTCTTACAGATGCCACAACTACAGGAAAGCAGGATAAATGAAAGCGTTCTTGAGGCTGTTTATCAGAGGGCGCTTGAGTCCGAACATTTCTCAGAGCAGTTGGTGTTCACCTGTAGAGGATGGCTGGCAGGCTGGATGACTTCCCTGGCGTTCCTCCTTCCTTCTTACTGGGCTTCCTTTCTTTTGGTGCTTTCAGAATCGCAGGAGTATTTAATTTCTAGAAAAAAAGACATACAATTGAAAAGAGAGAGAGAAAAAAACTCCCTCAGAACTCTTATTCCAATTAAAGCCGCAATGCTGCGTCAAATGTAAATTAAACCCAACTGAAACAAACTTTTAATCTCATAAACCCATTTTTTATTCACAAAAACAAGGAAAACATGTGAAATATTAAATTGCATTTTACATAAAGTATCAGCTCATTTTGAATCTAATGACAGCAAGACATCTCAAAGAAATTTTGGACACGAGTGATAAGGCTGGAAAAGCATGCATCAGTAAAGAGAGACACCTGGAGGAACATCTACATTGATTAGTTTAATTAGCTGCACGGACTCACAGTCTAAGAATAAAGTCAGCTGTGCCATCAATAAATTCCGGTTGAAGCTCCATCATGAAAAGAAGGTGACATAAATGAACAAACATCTAGGCCCAAGGAGCGCTGGAGAACAGGTGAACTGAAACCTGAAATTCTAAATGGTATGGAAAATAAAAAAATTAAGGTAGGGGAGGGTCAAGGAAAATGAAAGAAGTCCGCTGGATTATGGTTTACTTTGTAACGTTAATGGAAAAGCAGTTCTGAAGAGGCCTCTGACATCTCAGCTTCACCTGATTAGTGCCAACACACAACATGAAATAATGTCAAGGCGCTTAACAACAGCAGGAACAGAGAAAGCTGCTTGTAACAGAAACAAAACTCCAGGAAAAGAGTACACTACGTTTAGGCTAAATCTGTACTCTCGAATGTATTTTGAAGATGTTCTGTTTATATACAGCTACTTAATAAATCAGATATGCTAGTTAACATAATTTAATTTTCAGTTTAAAAGGATAATTGACTAGCTCATGATTCTGATGTGGTGTCATCTTCCTTTTTTTAATCACAGGTTGACATCACATAGGGATATTTGGAAATATTTAAGGAATTTTACTGAACATTTTCTATCTCTTTACAACCTTTCAGCAGCACAGAGAAACTTCTTGAGTTTTTAGCACTGAGGGCTCCCACGGAACCTGGAGCTACATCGCTTTTCAACACTTTCAGATTTTCTCTTTTGTCTTTTGATGTCCTCTCGCTCATTTTTTTCCTATAATTACTTTCTTGAATCAGTCTCCTTGGCTCAGACCTCCACTGCAAGTATGTGAACCAGTTTTATTGATCAGTGCCATAAATCAATATCTAGTTGACCCACCACAAGCTCAACATCACTTTGGCTGGTTTTTATCTATATATGGAATGGAAGGGGAAAATAAATAAATAAATAAATCACAAAAATAAGAAAAATATCCTTTCAATTCAAATCAAAGCTGACATTTGAATGTAATAAAAGTCCTTTGTACGGTTTTGAATGTGATATCAGTAAATCACTATTAATATATTTACAGCCAGACAAACTTCTGTTTTCTCAAAGTTTGTTCGGTCTGATTTGATTTTAGTAGCTCATCGTTTGAGAGTGGCCTCCATGGTTTCAACTGTCATAGCTGCTTCTAAAAGAAGTAAACATCACAGTTTTCAAGAAGACATCTGGATTTGTACCCCTCCCCGAGCCGACACCTTATCGTGGTGGAGGGGTTTGAGTGTTCCAATGATCCTAGGAGCTCAGTTGTCCG
>JAOWBL010005321.1:0-10321 GCA_028564865.1 Zenarchopterus dispar
GTGTGTGTGTGTGTGTGTGTGTGTGTGTGTGTGTGTGTGTGTGTGTGTGTGTGTGTGTGTGGGTGGGTGGGGGGACCTGGACCTGTGGGCTTCATTCGCCACTGCCTGATATCACGTCGGGGTGGTGGTGGCCACCTTGCCACCTTGCAGTTTTGTTTTTTTTTTTATTTCAATGAAGTGTGTATCTGGATGGATTTAAAAAAAAAAAAAGGAAAAATGTGGTGTGCAGGGTGGTGTCCCCCGCCTCCCCAGGTTTCCTTTTAACTGTGTATTTTATATTATTTATTGATTTTTATTTTTATTATATTATTTTTTATATTATTATTTATTTATTACCCCCCCCCCCCCTTCAATTAAAAACTTAAAGTTCGTTTGTGTCTGTGGGTGCATTAAAAACAGAGAGAGATGTGGTGTGTAGGGTGGAAGGTCCCAGCAGCCAAAACTCTCGCTGACGTGATGATTTTATTTATTTGGGGTGGAGCATGGGGTGACCATTCTTCCAGAAGCGCATTTATGAGGTCACACACTGATGTTGGACGAGAAGGCCTGGCTTTCAGTCTCTGTTCTAATTCATCCAAAATATATGCAGACAAAAAAAAAAAAAAAAGGATCCAGTAGAATATAAGAAGCAGCTGAAGTGGGTGCATGATCATATGTTGTGTGATTAAAACATCAAGGAAATGTATGATATTTCAGCAGCTCTCGGCTGGCCTGAGAACACCTTGGGATCCCCCCAGATGAGTTGGACAAAGTGGCTGGGGAGAGGAAATTCTGGGTTTCCTGACGTTGGCTACTGCCACTGCGATTCAATCACGGATAAGTGGAAGAAGATGGATGGATGGACATGAAAGTGAAGACATGCAATAGTGTTTTCAAGTTATAAGTCAATCAAAGATGGTGCCAGCGTGTGCGGCTCGCCATCTGTCAGGCCTGCTCCTGAGTTTGTTTGTTCTGTTTTTACTGGTTGTTATTAGCCGGCATAATGTTTCTGCTCTGCTGGTTTATGGTCGCCAGACCCTTTTAAACATTGGACAGTTCCAGAAGTCAATTTTAAAACGGACACGCAAGGACAAGACTTCGGACTCATTGCCGTTCCTCGAAATCCCAGCTTACCTGCGTCACACACCGTTCGACCGTCCACGAAGAAGGAGATGGAGGAGACGAGGAAAGCGAGCTGGTGTGTTGGTGAGGATCAAGGCTCTCCTGAGATCGTCTGGAGGATCGTGTGGGAGTTATGTTCCGTCTTTGCGTTGGATCCAACTTTTTTGGCCTGGAGTTTCGATGGGCCGAGCTCACCTGCCGGTGGCGGCTCCACCTGTCCGTCGGTCTCGCTGCCTGAAACGCAGCATGGATCTCAGCAATCTCCGGTCGCTGGATCGGGCCTCGTCTTCAGCCATGGACGAGGTTATTGTCCGCTCAGCTCTTGTCAATGCTAGATCTCTAGCCAACAAAACTTTTATTCTTAACGACTTTTTTACTTCCCGAGAGTTGGATTTTATGTTCCTGACATAGACGTGGCTTTGGCCTTGTGAACTCACTCCGTTCTCAGAACTTTTACCTCCGGACTATGGATTCTTCAGTTCTCCGAGAACTACAGGTAGAGGTGGAGGAGTCGCCATCATGTTCCGGTCCAGTTTCTCCTGTCAGCAGCTTCCAGTGGACAGCTTTTCCAGCTTCAAGGTCCAGCTCATGGAAATTAAATGTGGATCCCCGGTCCTCTGCGTGGTCATCTGCCGGCCACCCAAATTCAATAGTGTCTTTCTGCAGGACTTTGGAGACTTCTTGTCAGTGATTATTTTAGATTACGAACGTATTTTAATTGTTGGAGATTTTAACATTCATGTGTGTTGTGAGTCCAAGCTGCTAACAAAAGACTTCTTGAACTTGATCAGTTCTTTTAACTTGAACCAGTTAGTGCACGGAGCAACGCACGTGAAAGGACACACACTTGATTTGATTTTAACTTTTGGTTTACATGGGTCTGTTAAAGAGATTGATGATTCTGGGATTTCTGGTCACTTATCTGTTTTATTTGAGTTTGATCTCCTAATGTCTGCGCCTGGATCGCACGCCTCTGCACGCCCCCGTCGCCTGATCAACTCACAGACAGCAACGTATTTTTTATCTCGTTTTAAAGACTTTGAACATCTTTCTTTAGATGCTGTAGTGGAGTAATAGCCAGCAGAGTTATGTGCCTCATAGTGGTAGCAGTATATGGGCTAAGTAGGGAGCATTGTGTGCTGATTTAATAAGTAGTAGAACAGTGTATGTGCTTCAAGGTTATACAGATCATAGTAACTACTATGATATGAGAGGTGCGGAACTGAGCCGAACAGTGGAAGGGATTAGGTAGTGTAAAACTAGGCCACAGGTGTGTGAGCTTAATGAGTGGATGGCTCAAAAGTGGGGACTAGGAAGACAGGGGAAATTTATGTGAGCTATTGATGTTTAAAAAAAAATATACTGAGTAAGGGAAAATCTTCGGGTAAAAAACAAATCATATATAATGGTGGAAAACAAAGAAAGATATATCAAACAGAAGGAGGGGCCAGAGGTTGGACCCCTGGCCCCAAACAGTATAAAAGACTGACCATTTCAGTAAAGTTTCAGATTTAGCCCGGGCTACTTCTCATGTATGGTTGATTGTAACTTTGCAATAAACCATCGTTGGACCGAGAACCAGCTGATCCTGCCTCTTCTTTGATTCTTTTTGACTTAGTCTTTTTGAGACATTGGAATTGGACTTAGACTTGATTTTAAAGTAGCGTGCATTGCGACATCGAGACCAAGCCACTACAGCGGAAGTGTTGTACAGGGAAGTAGATCTATAGTCAGGGGTACACATAACTTTTTCAGTGAGTTACTCAGGTGAGTACCAGGAGATGGTGTTTGGTACTTACTCCATATTTAGTGTGGGCTTAATAAGTGTAGTCTTCCTCAGTGTCACCCCCACTGTCCTCTGCTTCAACTTCCTGCATCATAGATCATGAAGATGCTGTAGATGCACCTGCCTGTCCTTGGTTGAGACTCCTAGCTGTCTCCATCCACAGGTCAACAGCTTGCTTTGGGTCAAATATCTCTGTGGTCTGCTTTTATGTACCTGTGGGCATGGCTCCAGCGGTGAGCAATCTGGTGCCTCAGCTGCATCCAATCTGTCGTAATATAAATTACACCTGAGGACCACAAGCCAAAGCCAGATTGTTGTTTATCGTCCAGTAACACTCTCAGGCTCTACTACTGTGTTTCCATGCTTTTGTGCCACAACTAAGTGGATTTTCTTGTACTCTAGACCAGCCTGTTCCTCATCCTGTGTGCTTCTCATCCTGTCTGCTCCTCGTCCTCATGATACTGGATTACCTGTTTGTGGATTCCTTCCCTTGTCATCGTTCCTGTCCCTTGACATCCATGATTGCATGGATTATTAATAAAGAACTTAGCTTTTACAGAGTCCATGTCTGGATTCTGTTTTTATCTTGAGGCTTAACAGCTTTGACAGGTGAATGTGAATCAGGTTTGGGAGACAATCATGTGACAGGTGAGATCTGAACTTGGTTTTATTATATTGAGATGTGAGAATCCCCTCTTACAAGATGAACTGCTTAAAGGCAGTGTAAGAGACAGCTTAATCACCTTGTTGATGTTGAAGTAAGCATCTGGATTACTTGTATTTACAATCTAAATCAAGTCACACACAGAAGAGGCTCCAGGTGCTTTCCTGCCTGCTTTAATTGCATTCATTCTGTCATAGTGCTGTCTTTGTCAAGTTGCAATGTGGCCTCATATTTCTTGCAAAGTCTGCAAACTGTTGCGTTTCAAAAACTGTGGAGGTCATGCATTTCCTGAGGCCATGTTGACAGGTAAAATATTATGAAGTGATCACATGACTTCAGGTAGTCATTTTTGATTTCAAACTCTTCAATTAACCCCCTGAGTAAGTTTGTCTTGTCTCTGTCAGCATCAGCATTAGAAACAATGTGTGCCCTGTGGCCTTTACCATCAAACAGAAGTGTGAACTGTCCAGTTTCCACCATGAGTTCATCCTTACATTCTCCAGTGGTCAGTGTTTTCATCTGAAACCTAATGAATATGGTCTTCAAAATCTTGCCAATGTCAAGCATGTTTGACAGAAAGCACTGAAAATGCTCTGTGGAGATATACTGCAAGTCAATGTTCTCCCTCGTAGCCAGTTGTCTTTTAATGGCTGGCAATAGTCTTGATATTTTTAATATTTTCATGCCTCCATGCAGACCATCTGATATTATGAAACTTACCCAGTTTCAGAAAGGAGATCCCATTTTCTTCACTATTTTCTTCAGCGCAGCAGTTTTTTTTTGTTCCACCTTTTTGTAAATAAAACTGCAGCAGGTTGATCACCGAGCAATTAAACGTCGCACAATGAGAAACGTTATGATCAGCTGATTTTTGCAATTCTCCAGTGTGTGTGTGCAGTGAACAAGCAAGTCTCCAACTGCATCAAGTTGCTGGAGTTTTGGTACAACACCATTGTACATACCGATGTTGACAGCAGCCTTGTTTGTGCACACAGCAACCAACTTTGTTGTCCAGTCATCCAAGCCTGTGTCCTGGAAAAGTCTCACAAGTCTGTCTATTATAGCCTGCGCAGTTCATTCAGCACCAAATTCAATCAGACCAAAAAAGTCCAAGGTAAACTCTCCATTGCTGGACACAGACACAATGTAAACAATTTTCTGCTCAGTTTTTGTGATGTCCTCAGATCCATCAAAAATCAGCCTCCAAAATTCAACAGACTTCAGTGCAGATTTCAGCGCATCGTCGAATTGGCATTTAATTGCTAGTCAATCCCTGCTGATGGTGTGAACAATGCGCTGCATGATCCATGTGCCTCTGACATTTACTCCCAACTACTTCAGTAAAGGAACATCCTCAGAATAGGAAGACATGGGATGTGCATGTATAGCTTTATGGAAAACAAGAAGAAAAATATTAAACAGAGCTTACTGCTGTTCTTCATTCAACTTGTCTCGCCATCTGACAAGTGGGCAACTGGACATTTCTAAACTAGCATGTTTATTAGCAATAGCTTGGCAGCTATTGCTAGCTTGCTACAGTCGTGTGTTCCTTTCTCTTTTCAAGTTTGTCAAATAAAGGATGGTTGAAATTCTTTGAGCCCTTACCAAATGCACCTGTTTTGTCTGCTAGATGTGGATGTTAGTGGCAAATCTTCCACCACATTTTGTGCTCATTGTTAGCTTCATGCCACTACACATCTTGGAGCCACTTCTCCAAAAAAAACCAAAAAACTCTTGTCTTTGGCTCTGGCTCCAGTAGGTGTTTCTTTGTTGGTGTTGGAATGCCAAAAAAGCTGCTTGTCTGTTGCTTTCTGGACAAGTTGACAAGCAACATGTGTAAGATTAGATGAGATAATTGGTCAAGTATGCAAAGGCACATAGTAACACAAGTGTCATTACACATTCCTGGTTTTTGCTGCGCAAGCGTACCTGCATACCAGTTATGTGCACCCCTGTCTATAGTACAGTCATAGAGTTGTTGAGGTGGAAGCAAGAGATTTTTGTTCTTATTGAAAATTTCTCTGAGGTCATGATATTCACTAGGTACCTTGGACAGGTCTAGGGTAACTGAAGGAGACATGAGCTTTGCAGGATTGGTGGGAACCAATGACTGGAGATATGAGTAACATAATAGACCCGAGTTAATAATACTTCCAGTGCCCCAATCAATGTGTGGGCTGTGGCCTGCTAACCAAGTATGCCCTAGGATCACGGGAATCAGAGGAGAATCAACTAGGAGAAACTGGATTAACTCATGGTGATTGCCGGAGATGACGAGATTAACGGGACATGTTTGATGGGAAATCTTATATAATGTGCATCCATTGGGAGCTTTGGTGGTGACTGGTGATGGAAGGCATTTGTGCTTAATGCCTAACTGTAATGCTCATGACTGGTCCAAAAAATTACCCTATGCTCCTTAATCAATCAAAACATGAACTGACTTGCGGACTTGGTCCAGGCAGGTAGCTGGGAGGAGGGTCTTGGTGGGATAAGTGGTTGTCTTTGAGGTCACCAATATTCCCACGGTTACTGAAGACCATTGCCTTTTGGCTGACAGGAACACCGGAACAGTCTCCCTCCCCACAACAGAAACATAACCCAGCCATGAGTCTTTGTTAGCATTCCTCAGCGGGGGGAGGTGAATTCGGCCGATCTGCATGGGCTCCTTGGAGTTCATAGGGATGGTCACGATGGTTGGAGAGAAGTGTGATGGAGATTTCCACTCCCTGCTTCCCTCCTGTAGTCTGTTATCAAGCCTGATTGTCAATGAGATGAGTTTGTATAGATTTCATGGGTGATCTTTCGTAGCCAACTCATCTTTGAGCTGATCATTAAGTCCAGTCACAAAAATGGCTCCAAGACCATCATCATTCCAGTTCCGGCATATGGAAGCAGGTCTAGAATGTGAACTTCCTGGAGTGGATCTAGCTGTGTTGTTGGTGGTGCAGGTGAGGGTGAAGTGGAGGCATGAGGAGATCTGACGGTGGTTCACAGATTGGTGAGGAGTTGAGTGATCTGTGCTACCTGGGTGGTGGTGCCATTGTGCTTCAGGTCCAGGTGTTGAAACATCTCCTCATGATGAGCTATTTGATCCTGAAGCTGACTCAGGCGTGGGTGGAACTTGACAGATTGCCTGCTTGATCCATTTATGGCCAGATTGTTCTGTTAGATTCGTAGGCAGAACAGGATCCAAATGCAGACTCATAATAAACACAGTCTTTATTAAAAAGTCAATGATCGTGGAAGCCAAGGAGACAAGGAGGACAGGAACGGTGATGAGGGCAGGTAATCCACAAACAGGTATCCAGGAACAGGCAAGATTAGGAGTAGATGGGTCTAAAGCATGAGAGAATTCAATAAGTCAAAAAGCAGGAGCATGGAAAGCAATAGAAGAGCTTGAGAGCATTACCGGGCAGTGAACAACAATCTGGCCCTGGCTTGAGGTCCCCAGGTGCAATATATACAGGTACTTGATTAGATGTAGCTGCGACATCTGATTGCCATGCCGGAGCGATGCCCCACAGGATCACAACAAAAATGGGGTGGAGCAGCACATAGGTAACAATTATTTGTTATACCAAAACTACAAACTGAAGTTGACATTGCCCTGTATCAAATGTTGCTCCAGTAATCTGTGTGAGTGAATGGAACCTCCTCCCCCTGTCACTGAAAAAACAATTCAGAATTCTAGGATGTCTGGAGAAAGCAGTAGTATGTCATGTAGCAGTAGCATCATATAGGTCAGTGGCAGGAAGTTTGAAAACCCAGAACTGTCAGAGTTAAATAAAGGACCCAAGAGCAGACAGGCAGGAAGACACACGGGTAGGCAGGATTCCGAACAGACAGATAGGCAGACAGGCAGGATCTGGACACAGGCAACAAAAAACAGGTAAGTAAAGCTCCAATGGAAAATCAAAGGTCAAGCTAAACTGACAGGGAATGCTGTTTGACCAACTGGTGAGGAGTTGCAGGAAAGCTGTCCCTCCTAAGCAGGACAGTTGATTGCTGTCAGGGGTGTAGGCTGCAGTGGCCATGCCCAAGTAGGAGGGATCACCAGAGACACAGAAAGGGAGCGAAGAAAAACAGCAGCAAGAGCAGAACACTAGCGACACATGACAAGAACAACACAAATACAACCAACACCGATATGATGGTCAACCCACAAATGGTTCCTCACATGTTGAGACCCAGCTGCCTGAATGGATGCCAGGGCCTTGGCCAGTCCCATGACTACAATTCCATCCCTTGAACAACAGGAGAATGTATATCTGTGTATCAGTCTTTCCTAATCAGAATGTTCCAGATGGTCAAACAAAAGTTCAAAAGACTTCAAAGGTGTTCAGCACCTATAGCATTAGGAAAGCTTCAGGAATCCTAAGGTGAGACCATAGGGAGATGGCGCTGGAAAAACACCAACAGTTTAACAGTTTCATGCAGTTAATTTTAGCATGTAAGATTTGTCCTTGGGGAGTATTTGCATCTGGAAGTTCTCGAATGTTTTTACAGTCGCTAGCATGAATTCAGGATGCACTCTCTGCTATTTTGACAGCTGTAAAAGTCATCAAAAGCACCTGGAAAGGACCATTCCACTTCACTGATTTCCATTGTTTCTGGTGGAGGTTTTTCACCAGAACCCAGTCCTCTGGCTTAATGGTGTGCAATGGATCAGTGGTTGGACAGGGATGAGCTGCTTTCACCGTGAATGAATCCAAGACAATGCAGATTTTTGCAATATGCAAGTAAAGTATTCCCACAGAGCTCAGCTGATGGAAGGTTACGACATTCAAGTGGGGTCCACACCCACTGGAGGAGGCCTGCCAAAAAGAATCTCAAGTGGGCTGAAAGTAGTTTTTCCCCTCACCCTCATCCTCATTTGCATGAGAACATGGAGGAGGGATTTTATCTCAGGCAAGTCTGTTTCAGCACATTTTGTGAAATTAGACTTCAATGTGCCATTTGCTCTCTAAAGTGCACCCTCCCTAGGGGGATTATATGCACAATGTCTCTTTCATATCGATACCTAAATACTGACTGACCTGGGAGAGGGATCCATTCACAAAAGGAGGAACATATTCACTCAAAAGTCTAGAGGAAATACCCCAATTTGGCAGAATCTCAGTCAACAGAGGAACTGTCAGCCTTAGAGAAGGTGAAAACTTCGATCCATTTCAAGAACATGTCAACCATCACCAGACAGTTTAATAAAATCCAACAATACTTGATTAAAGGGTCTGTCAATGCTTAGGATGTGCAGCCACAGGTATCCATACACCACCCATTACATTGTGCAAGTCACAACTGGTACAAGCTTGACAATAATGTTGTGCATAAGGGGAAAACCCCTTTATGAACCAATAATTATATTAGTATTTTGTAGCCAGCATGACTTCCTTAGGTGCATGATCCAGACCATGCATCAATTTTGCAAAATGAGCAAAAATGTTAAGGTAAAAGAGGCTTCAAATCAGTGGACCACCAGACACCAGTCTTAAAATGACATCCAGCACACTCCCAATTACCCTTCACTTTCTGTGAAGCAAAAGTTTGCATTGCAGACAGTGAATTGTGAAAATCATCATTAGTGGGTGTAGTTGTGACAGCAAGAGTTTAGACAACAGGAACATGTGCAGGATTCTTTGCAGCAGCATCTGCTCATGCATTTCCTGCAGAAATCAAATTACCACTGTTAACATGAGCAAGACATTTGCACTTGGCTATCAAGCTTGGGAACAAGATAGCCTTAAAGTGATTCCAACCTCTCGGCATTTTGGACTTCAAAATATTTCTGCCCCCAAATGGCTCCAAAATCATGACAAATTCCAAAAGCAACTGTCAGTGTAGATACACTCTAAGAAATGAAATACTGATGGTGTAAATGTTAAATGATTTTTTTTGTGTGTTGAAATTAATCGAAATAATTACATTTTACATCCAAATCAAGTAAGTTTTGTTACATTTAAATAATAGAAGTTGTCAGGGCAACAAAATACCGCTGATTCAAAGCAACATAACTGCCTTAATTAAACTGTACTATCCAAACTGAAGCGCTTCACATGACATAAATCGCACATGCGCAGCCCATACGGAGCAGGAAGACACGGTCTCTGTATTGTGCGAGTGCCTGGAAGACTGGAGTGAATCAAAAGTTATCTGTCTTTTTTTTTTGTAAGTATAACATTTAACTTCATTGTACACCATGAAACGATATATTCTTGTTAACAAATCAGAAATATTTTATTTTCTTTGTGTTCCCTTCCACATAATTTTATAGAGTCTGAAAGTTGTTTTGGCTAGCTTAGTATTTCTACCCCTTTTATGTTATTTCCTAGCTTATTTTTGTGCTATATTGGAAGCTATGATGAAAGTAGTAAAATAATGAGTCTACTACGTAGATGTTTTATTGGGAGTCCTTTAAAGTAGAGGTTGTCCTGGACCCGATCTCATGGGCGGTGGGCTCGCGGTGGTGGGGGTGGAGGCGGCAGCAACGTGGCAGTGGTGTCCACAGGATGTGACTACAAGTTTTCCTCTTCCCATATTTCTTTATACTTAAACATGAGTGCCCAATATTGAGACTTTAAATTTAGCCTGCATTTGTTCCATATGGAACAAATAAAAAAGTTATTTAAATATATTTCTTTAATGTAAACATTAATCATTGTGTCATGCTAAATTTTGCATATTTATTTTAGGAAAGGAGCTGATGGAAATTGAGACATCTGAGGACAAGAAAAAAAGACCAACTAAAGCAGGGGTATTTAACTTTTAAA
>JAOWBL010005323.1:0-10320 GCA_028564865.1 Zenarchopterus dispar
GACAAAGATTTGTAGGGGGGAAGAAAATCACACCCAGAGAGCACCTCCTTCAGTCAACTTGCTTTTTTTTAGATTACTATGTGAATGCAGTACTGAGAGAGTGTGGGAATGAGATTGGGGAAATTGTGTGTGTGTGTCTTGTATGTCTTGTTGTTTTATCACAGTTAAATTGACCCTTCCTTTTTATCTTTCAGTGTCTTTATTAAGACATAAACTGAAACTAAAGTGCTGAAATAGGGAAAAAACAGGTTAATCGGTTGGCCTTTTTAAAAAAAAAAAAAAAAATTGATATCTTGTTCATGAGGGAAGAGTGGATCGAGAGGTTGAGCCGTGGATCTGTGTGGCATCTGCGGTAACGTTGATCCTGTACCGGTTTATTGCTCCGGTGAGGATGCCCCCTGGACGACTCCCTTTGGGAGGTGTTTCCGCATGTCCAACCAGGAGGAGGCCTGGGGCAGACTGAATGCTGGAAAGATTATATATGTTGTCAGGCCTGGGAATGCCTTGGTATTCCCTTGGAAGAGATGGAGGAGGTGGCTCAGGTAACCGAGGTCTGGGTCTCTCTGTTTAGGCTACTTCCCCCGCAGCTTGAATTTATATAAGCAGTTAACAGATGGATGGAAAGCATCAGCCATAGAAAAATATATATTGGCTCACCTTAAGACAATTTGTTAAAAGAAAAAGGAAACAATGAAAATGGTAAACCACTTAATACTCAGAACAACATCAGTTCCATACAGAAGTTTATGATAATATTAATTAGGATTCTCCTCCCTTTATCTTTAGAAGAGCAAAGTTCCTGTATTTTCTATCTGTGTAGTGTACATATATAATATATAATTTACCTTCTAAGATTTGTAAAAATTCAACTGAATTTAACTAAAATTGAATTGAAATGGACTGGAATAGAAATTCTATTGAATATTCTTTTCAGTTCAATTTAGTTCAGTTCAGCTTTATTTTATATAAGGCCACATTATGACAAATGTCATCTCAAGGCACTTTAAGAATGAGTCAACTTATTTCTAAGTAGTCCATTTCAATACAAAGCCATAAAAAATAATAACGATAATTATAATGATGATGATGATGATGATGATAACAATAATAACTGTTTAGCTAAGGAAACCAACAGGTTTGTACCAGGATGTTTCCTCTTTACAATCCCCGTTGAGCAAGCACGGGGCGACTGTAGAAAGGAAAAAATTCTGTTAAGGTCCCTTTAAATTTCCTTTAACAGGAAGAAAGCTCTGACAGAGCCAGACTCAGGAAGGGCAGCCATCCACCTCGAGCAGCTAGGGGGTTGAGGGGACAGGAAAGAACATGTTCTCATGACTATAACCCAATTACCCAAAATAACAACGGTTGAGGGCTGCAAATTTTATGGAACAATTTAAAAAGAAGATAGTCATGTTTTATGTTCCTTCAAAAATCAATAGGTTTTATGTTGTAGTTTTCTCTTATTGAAGAGGAGATAGACTGCAAATACTGACATTAGAAGAGATTTCGCACAGAAATATTTGGATTTTTTTCATAAAAAATATTATTTAGGGTTAGGGCTAATGACTATTCTGATAGTCTATTGGGCACTGACTATTGAAACGATTGATCAACTATTCAGATTGTGACGCTCATAATTATTATATGGGTCTTATTTAACTCAGCTTTTCAATTTTTCAATGTTGTTTAAATTAAGTGCTAGTTAACAATAAAAGACAAGACAGACTTTTGATGTCTTCAGTTGCCATAGTCTTGCATCTGCAGCCACTCTATTGTTTACCTGATGCTGTACTGTTGCAGGTGTGCAACTCTCAGCAGAGATAGGAAGGAAGGAGGTGCCTCACTCTTTTTTTTTTTTTTTTTTTTTTTGCCAACAGTAGTTTTCAATTAAATTCACTGGCGACGATGTTTGTCAATCAGTAATCATTGTACCCTTATTTTAACCTGAATACACCCCTAGAAAATAATTTGGTACAGAAATGTTTTGCATTGAGATGTGCAAGCCAATGATTTCAGCATGTACCAGTATTTGCAAACACAAGTGTCATGGCATTACATCAGTTCAGACTTTCTCTTACACAACTGTTGTTAGGAAGAGAAACAACTTATAAAAAAGTAAGGTACCCACCTACTAAAGGATCTCATGGAACTTTAGGCACATTGAACTCTCCATCGATTATTGTCTGTCTGCAGGATAAATGACAGACAACACTCACTTGAGAGAAGTGCTTGAGAGAGCTTGTGGGATAGTGCGAAAACAGCAGTAATTTACATAGCTTTATTATTTCAGTGCATAAATAACGCTGTTCAGCTGTGAGAACCTAATTAGGACCCCCTCCTTGTAGCATTTCATCTTTCGTGCAAATAGGTTGAGCTTGTGGGAATGCCAGCTGCCTCAGTCTTTTGGCCGTGCAGCTCACATTGGAGTTGAGTAACACCTCTTTAGCAGCTAATTATTCACATACAGTACATTTCAAGATTCTGTACAGCAGTCTTCTCCATCAGCCATTCACCTCAGCCATTTTGCTCTTACTTTGAGTGAGAAGCTGATCAACAGCATGAGATTCCTCTGAGGATGTTGGAGTGCGTGGGCCACTACCCCACTGATGAGCTTCTTATGTAATATCTGTCTTCCAGCCTCTCAGTGCACCCTGTCGATAGTGGATTGTTTAAAGTGAACACAACCAGGCAGTCTCCACTCATGTGTGGACACATTGTTGGTTCTTTCCGTGGCTGAGATTGAAAGATTGCACTAAAAACTGACATTTGATGTAGAAAACCTGTTATCTTTTACCTGTTTTTGTTTACCTTAAACATATGTATGCAACAAAACGCGTTATATGTCACTTCTGTTTAAGTGCAGCCATTAAAAGTGCTTAAAGATTACAAATGTGTTAAGCTACTTTGTGTATTTACAAGTATTTAGCATTTTTATACAGCAACAGCGACCCCGTGTGGTCGGGATCTGCCACTACATACACGTCAGAAGAATTAAGTTTTCAACTTTTGATGTGAAGCTTATTTTATTTCAGCTGACAGAAACAAAGGAGGTGCACCATGTGAAACAGAAGAAATGTAAAAATCTGTTTTACCTATGAGCATCAGAGGATGCAGAAGTGGAGGGCATCTGTCCTGTTGTTCCCGTCTCTGCCCTACTTGGGCAGATCTTATGTTGGGATTTAGGTGAATCTCCTCAGTTTATTGTGTCGAGGCATCACTCACTTGAGAGCTAAAGTCAGATTAGGCTTTTGTTTACTCTCCGCAAATGTCCTTCGTCCGGAGGCAGTGTTTATTGTGTTTTGGCTATTATCTCAGGATTTGGCGTTCTGTCTCGAGTATCTGATAAAGGCAAGTGCGCCAGAATAATTTTGTCTTTATCACTTGACTGACTGCGTTTATCACACAGTGTGCTTTTGCTTGAGTGAACCGGGGCAGTGACCTGTATACTGCGATATTTTTTTTTTCTTGCTCTCTATCATGCCTCCGGGTAGTCAGTTTGTCTCAGATGTCTCAGACTGAAATAACTACAGTGTGTCTTTACCTCCAGATTATGTGTTTTTGATGATATGGGTGCTCGTCGAGAAGAGGGACACGAGCTGATTAAAGAAATCCGTCTGACAGAAGTGAAACCAAATCTTCACAACGTTTAATTTGCCTCTCTGATCTTCAGTTTTGACATGTGCAACTGTTTAGTTTGCTAGTGATTTCGTATTTTTAATGCTAAAATGCATAAAGACCCAGGAGTGCTGTTACCTGTGAGTGATTAAGCGTCGCGGTATGATCAGCTTGTTTGATTGAAGCTTCTGAGTTTCAGTATGAGTCAGTGCTAGACCTGTCGGAGACCCCAGAGGACTGTGTTAGACTGAACAGTTGCGTAGATGCGAAGAGGACAATTAGCAGTCCTTCTCCCACTTGTTTTTATTTTTAGTGTAGACCTCAAAATTGTCAGGAGAGTTTATTCAAGGTCAGTGCCCTGCAGCATCCCAGCCAGCGTGGCCTTGGTGTAAATTATGCATTCTCACTGCTGTTTGTTTCATACCAAAAGTGCGTGTGTCATGACTTTTTTAGTACGTGCTTTTAAAAGGAAGGTCTACTTAGCATAGAGGAAGAGGAAGCCAGCACAAATCAGACTGAATCCCGAGAACAGCTGCTTATCTGTCAAGTATTTCTCTGGCAAACATGTATTTACCTCGTCAGACAGTTTACACACGATGGTAATTTTCCATTGGAGTAGAAGAACATTACCATAGAGATTGACAGCATATGCAATCTGTTGTTTCTTGTAAATATTTCCCGTGTTGTCG
Source organism: Zenarchopterus dispar (assembly GCA_028564865.1). NCBI lineage: Eukaryota > Metazoa > Chordata > Actinopteri > Beloniformes > Zenarchopteridae > Zenarchopterus > Zenarchopterus dispar. Next base: position 4,305 of record JAOWBL010005323.1, read on the forward strand.
CTTGCATTAGTCACTAATCCTGCTGGGTTTTTATTTAGGGTAAATTATCAGAATGTCGCTGTATGCTATAGCTTTCCATGTCGATAATCATACAGTCTGTAAATAGACTAACTTAATTACAGCGTCAGTGGACTGTGCAAGACTAATTCAAATGCGAAATAACATCTACCTGTTTGAGCTGGTAAAACCGCTGCTGCTTTCATTTATTCGTTACAGTTAAATCCGTTTGGATTCCCTTTGATCGTTTCACTCTTTTAGTACATAGGATGAAAACGATGGTTGTAAAGATAATTACTCGTTTTGACAGTAACTGCTCGCTCTTCCTGCGTGCACACAGTTGAGGGATTATCGCCCGACGTGATGAGTCGTGTTCACCTGATGTGAGAACAAGATTAATGCAGTGATGTCAACTTCATGAAGATGTTCAGGTGCTGTCAGGACGGTTGAATTTGCTCCAGACAGTAATTTAGACATTCATAATCCAAATTTGGGGACTTGCTCTTCTTGACGTGCACTAAGTAATATAAAAACACATCATTTCAGCTTGCTCACTATATAAATGCCTATCTTTTTGTTTTTGGGAATCACGTGATGTTTGATTTTTCTTTATTGATACTTTTACACCTTAAAGTAGCCTGTCTACTGTCCCTTTAACTGCACAAAACGGAGCAACTTCAAAGGAAACTGACTTGTTAGTTATTCAGTCTCGGGAAAAAACAGTTTTATGCTGCTGCCTGTAATAATTTCAATGCAGCTCATTCAACTTTGATTATGTTTTGTTTCCAGTTACATCATTTCTCAAACTGTCCCAAATTCCAAAAGCGCTTTCTTTTTTTAGTTGCTTAGACGGCAAAGACTGTTTGCCACTGATTCAGAAATCCAGGGGACTTTTACTGATTCAGTTCTGGCCTGAGAGTTGCAGGAGAAGAAAAAAAACCCATTTGTGTGCCAGTTGTGATCAGAACAACAGCTGGTCATAACAAGGGCTGTATCAGTAGACACTAGATTTAAAGATTTGGTATTTGATTCTGTGCTGACTGCTATCTGGCACTTTAAATGAGCTCCTTTGTCAGCCCTCCGAATGCTACTCGCGCCGCGATTCACTAGATGGAGTCGAGGTCTGAGTCGATGCAAAGGGAAACTGATGTCAATGTAATGTCAGTGTAATGTCAGCCACCCTGCAGCTGTCACAATGATGAGGCATAAAATGACGCGGCTGCCGCGCTGATCTCATTACCATGCAGCAGCAGTTGCTTCAGACTCCATCTAGACAAAAGGCTCATCTGTCAGAAATAGCAGCAGGCTGCACGTGCCTTTTACCTTTCCGATCCACAGACGCTGACCTTGACTGCTTCAGCTGCCTCGCTCTCTCGAGAGGTACATCAGGCAGGGAAGGTTATTTGTATTTATATTTTGCACCATACTGCCGCCAGTCCCGGACGAGTTGAGTGCGGTTGCACCTTTCTCCCAGGTTTCTCCATCCACAGGCCCCTCACACCTGTCTCCTCCTGCCAGGAGCCCAGAAATAGAGCACTGCAGCAGCATGCTTCTCATACGGGTGGGTTAACCATGTGACCTGAGAAACAATAGTACCTGTGGAGATGCCTGAGTAAAAATAGCAGAGCTGTCACCTTCTCCTGCTGATCTGGCAGTATGTGTGCGTTCGTGAGGGGAGGGGGCGAAGCATCGGCTTCCCCTGAAATTCATTAAACGCAGAGTGTCTGCAGTTATTTATCACACTGGATTGCGTAACGCAGAATTGCATTAAGGAGCCCCATCCTTCAAGAAGGTGTGGGTGCAAATGATGCTGCTGCATCTTGGCGGCTTTGAAGTGGTCTGTATTTGTGACGGTCTAGTTAAAGAACAGGTCTCTCTTCTCCAGGGGGTCCTGTTGATGTGGCGTTAAGCAGAAAGGTGGAGGATTGTGGGCGGATGGGACCGAGTTAAGGGTGAAGAGATGCAGAAGGACAAAGGAGGATGAGCCGGGGAAGAACCAGAAGGGGAGCACATTTTTGTGTCATTTTTGTTACTAATGGTTGGCTTGCAGTTGCCCAAAACTAAATTCTCAGTTCATTAGGCTGCTTATATCACTTTGGAAAACACAAGGGAATGGTTCATCTGGGGTGTGTACGTGCATATTTCTTTCTTTTTTTTTTTTTTTACCATCCTGATAAGGCATGGAAAAAAAAAATCATTGCTGAAAAGTTAACTTGGATTGAGGTGCCGGAGGTTATTACTTTTTAAATCTCAATGAGGCTCCAGTATTAAATAATAATGTGCACTTTACATGCTCTGCATACAAAATACGTTCCATTAAATCCATTTGAGAGGGCTCTTGCAAATGAAATACACTCCAGCACATCGGCATCTCAAGTGCAGTGAATTTCACTTTTGCTCATTAAACACTTATTTATTGCAATTTAAATACAATTCTAATGATTTGTTTCAAATGAAAAAGTGTTAAAACAATCACTCAGTTGTTAGAAATGAGCGTGAGCTTGGTATTTGAATTGTTCTGATGGTATAACTCACATAAATTTTCTGTTATTACATTTTTTTTTTGGTCATAAAAAGTGGCCATCATTTCTGTGGGTGTTACTCTCAGGGTCTCAGCTGTACTTGCAGGGCGGCTGCCAGACTGTCCGGTCCCCACTGAGATGCAGAAGTTATTGAATATATCTTTTTGCTACAGAAAATTTGTGCCGTGATGAGACTGACCTGATTTCAGCCTTTTCAGAAGGGAGCTCTGTCTCCCATCTTACAAATAGATATGTCTTGTCAGCATTTGAAAGAATTGAATTCCTTATGTGAATGTGAGTTTCTTTTTTTTTTTTTTTTTTTTTTGTAATATTATTTGATATACAGCCATCCATTTTCTATACCTGTTGGTTCCTGTATAGGATCACGGGGGTCTGCTGGAGCCTATCCCAGCTCATTACAGGCAAGAGACATGGGTACACCCTGGACAGTTTTCCACTCCACCACAGGGCCACATATAGAGACAAACAACCATGCACACTCACACTCACAGGCAATTTACAATTGTCAGTCAACCTAACATACATGTTTTTGGACTATGGGAGGAAGTTGGAGTACCCGGAGGGAGCCCACGCAAACATGGGGACAACATGCAAACTCCACACAGAAAGACTCCTGTCGGGAGTCGAACCAGGAACCTTCTTGCTGTGAGGCAACAGTGCTAACCACCAATCCACCGCGCTGCCGCGCTGGATATATAGTTCATTAATATTTAGTTTTTCCTTTAGGTTGAGTTCATGACTCTTCATAGAGTAAGTCATATCTAAGATTTTTGCTCCCAAGGTTTCATTTAACTAAGCAAACATGTCTTGTTTAGCAGTTTTCTGTTATTCAAGTCTTTTGTGTTGTAATCAGGAGATGTCAAACGTGACAAAGTCTCTGTGTTACAGTATCAGACGGAGGTCCAGGAACTGCGGATTCAGCGTGCTGCGGTGCCCCGTGGACAATCCGATCTTCCGATCAGCACTTTTGATTTCCTCCCGTTTCAATTTATAAAAGGAAAAAAGAACTGCATTGATGAGCATGTGCTTGTATGATGTATACAGATTATTCTGTGGGAATGCTGAGCTACGGTGCTTCGTTCATTAAGGTCCCAGCTGGTGCTGTTTTTTTTTTTTTCTGCTGCCATTTCCAGACGTGGCTGACATTTATGATGAAATCCCACCAGTACCTGCTCTTTTTTCTTTTCTTTTCTTTTTTTTTTTTTGCTGAGTGAATTGCAGAAAATACTTGCTTGCCACAATTAATCAGGTTTAATGGTTCATCCTGACCCGCGGCTCATGCCCACACGACTGAAGCAAAGAGCATGATAGAACACCTCCTTGGGTGCACCTGGCAGGGATGGGGTGATCCGTCATTATGTTAAGGGCAGCTAAAAATGTCATGTGGAGTGTGTAACTTAACAGCCTCATAATGACTTTGACAAATAGAGCTGTCGTGAAACTTTAGCATTTAGGATAGCAGTGTTTGGTTTGACCTCCATCGCTTTGACTTCTCCATCATTCAACTACTGCAGATGGCAACTGAGCTGGAACTAAGCCTCTGTGTCTGGCTGTCTGACTACATGTTCCTGTCCAGAATACTGATGGCCTGCTGGTTCTGATAGAAGTGGTTTACCATAAATAATTTTCAGGTTATTCAATTTCATGCTAGAGCCCCAGCTTTGAAGCCTTTGGGAGACATCAGAGCTGTGTAAGCTGTAATATTGCAATATCAAAAATTATTCTTTTTGGCAAATATTTGTTGAGCCTATCCTTATTTCTTATGCATGCTATAACCACAGATCCCATCTTTCTGAATGTCATTTAACTTGAGGAACTGGAGCATGGATTATTACTCAGTTACTTGTGGGGCCAAGTTTCTATTTAAGGGCTGAAGATCAGAGATTTTCATCAATCGCAGACGTGGTGGTAAAATGAACATAACAATTAATTCCATGCTGAATACCGAAGCACTGATGCACAACAGCCACTGTCTGTGGAAAACTGATTGCATAATTATTTCCAAGAAGTCGCCAGCGATGTATGAAGATAGCGGTGCAGATCTTCGCAGAGTTTTGTGAACTGCATCAGCCTAATACAAATGGTCAACTTGGTGTCAGTTCAGTCAACAAATGTTCCATATTTTTCCATGTCAGCAGTCCCAACGGGGTAAAGTAGTAGGAAGCATAGTATTCTGCCTGACTTTCATGTAAAATGGTGCTGGGAGCTTCATAATGAAGCTCTCAGCCTATTGTCTCAGCATGCATGGGCGGCACAGGAACACAGACAAAAGGCACGAGAAATTACATGGGAGCTTGTGCCCAAATGTGTCGCTATTTTTGTCCCACCCCCCCCAACTTTTTTTTTTCTCTTTTGAAAGGCAATGAAAGACAAGTCTATAAAGAGGCAAGACGGAAAACACGGAACAGCATTTATCTATAAAAGTGCAGCATAAAGAAAAACGCCACTCTTTTTTTTTGTTTTAGGAATTGATGTTATCGCTAAGATCTCAAAATCGTTGTCAGGAGGAGTGGAAAGGGTAAAGGAAAATCCAAACTTGAGTCAAGTTGTCTCACTTTACACTGTTTTTTTGTGGTCAGCTGATGCTGTGATTGGCAGTTCCATTTATTTTAACATCTGCAGGATTGTTGCAGCGGGATGATGGTGAGATGTAGAAGAAGGTTGATGCATGTAGTACAGCTGCTCAGAGGTTACAAAATAAAATGTGGGTGAAGTCAGTTTATTTCCAAGTTAGACTATTCAGATTCAAAGTTCTCTCCAAAATTATTTCCAAAGGCAGAGAAAAGAACTTTCTTTCACTTTATTCAGTTTAATTGATATTTTCTTCCATAGATCCCAGCAGATCTCATTACTGTGCCTTCCTTTTGTAGCTTTTATAATACCTCATCATAGCTAATGCATTGAAATGAAAGTAGATTTTTAAAACATCATATTAGAAGTAAACGTGGGTTTGCAAACTAATAAGTGGAGGAGGAGGAATACTGGAAGCCACCAGCCCACACAAGCCTGCCTGTAAAAACTCTCTGCAGCTTCCTCCCACATTCTCTCTGTGGTCATTTTGTCATCTACAAACCAGATCTTTGCCTCCGTGTTTCCCTGCGCAGTCCCGGTTAGTACATTTCAGATGGACCCTTTTTTTTTTTTTTTAATTTTTTTTTATTTTAAAATTCCACCAGGTCATTTCACCCTCTCCAGCAAAGCCAACCCTCCCCCGACAGTTTCTGCATCTTAAATTTCTTCATGTGACACATCAGATGGGTTGTAACACGCAGCGGGGCGGTTGCAATGGTCGCACGTGGGAAATGTCAAAATGTCACCCCACCCGTGCACGTGTAGTGCGGTTGAAGATGCAAGTAAACACACTTCAGACAAGCTTGGTGCTTTAATATTATTCCCTGACAAAAGAAACAGGAAAATTAGCAGTTGGCGTCTTGGATGTCAAACACTTTAATGAGGGCGCCTCGTGCTGCTTTCAG
>JAOWBL010005324.1:0-10319 GCA_028564865.1 Zenarchopterus dispar
ATACACACACACACACACACACACACACACACACACACACACACACAAAACAACCCAGTTGCTGAAAATGTATCTGAGTCCTTTCCCTCTATGTAGACCATATGGGCTTGAATGTAATACAACATGCACAAATGTGATATTAAAAAGCCTAGGGTTTTCTTACTCCAGCAAACCCCTTACCACATCAATTCAATAATAGAGCACAAGCGCAAACAGATTCAGTTACAGTTTACTTTAATGTCACTTCTACCACACCGTTTGTATTTCTATTCTATATAATACAAAACACATTAATAAGTTAGATTAAATTAAATATGACTATTTTTTTATGGCTGGCATATAGGAATAGCCATTTCACGCATTTGTATTCAACATGCAGATGTGCAGAGTAGCACTTTCGGTGTCACTATAATCAATTATTATTATTAATAATAATTTAAGTCAAATATTTGAAGTGTTTCAGAGTTTTGATAGAAAGTTTAGAGTTTTAAATCGACTTTTCAGAAAGTACATCTAAAACAGGACACTACTAAGAGAAACATGATGAGAGACTTGTGCTCAACTTCTACTCAAATACATAATATATTGTGTATGCACTCCACTACACTTTAAAGAAATATATTTTGTTTGGTTTGATATATCTAGAAGTGGAATATTTAAAGATTATTTTTTTCTTCTTTAAGTTTCTCACATTGTTTATTTTTAAATATTCAAATGAAAAATATAAATAAATAAATAAATAAATAAACAAACAAACAAAACAAATAAATTCCAAAAACACAATTTGAGAAAAAAAATTTTTTTTGCATTTGTGTGTCAGAAAGATAAGATTGGTAACTGGGTCCTTTTTGTTTAAAATTCCATACTTGTGAAAGTGCAGCTGTAGCCTTATGCAAATAGGATTAGTATAGCACATTAAATATGGGTAGCTTATTGAAGCAATTATTTTGGAAGAGGTGAAGTGTTGCCCTGTGCAGGTGGCTCATGGTTCACTCTGGGGGCCATGTTTTATGGGGCTCCCAGGTGCTGGGATCACTAACATCACTCCTTTCCCTGTCTGGGTCAGGTCACTGTGGCCACAGGAGTGGGGATTCGTGGATGCTGATGTGGGTGGAACCCTTCAGACCCGTAGTGTTCCCCTACTATGGCTTGCCATTCCTCAATTTGCCCCTGCTAGATTCTTGTGTGTCAGTCCTTCCTGCATGTCTGCTTGGGACCGTGCTCCTGCCTTTGCTGTTTGGGGCTGGGGATATGGGGTTGAGGGACTGGACCGCCACTGTGTCCTCCCTCTTTCTGGTCTGAGTTCTTTTCATGACTCTTTTAGTGCACATCACTAGATGACTGAACATTCACACTAGCTAACGAGAAAAAATAAAATAAAACCAAACAAAACACAGCTTTTTCCAGTTACAAGTTACTGTGTTTCGTACAGATAGTTCAAGTGAATAGGACATTGTAGAGCTTACACTTGGAATCTATAAACGTTACCAGCAGTTTATAAAACACATCTGTGATTCAGACAAAGAAGGTGATCATTATCACATCATTTAAAATTTAAGGTACGTGTGCTGTCGGTAAATGTTACCACATCATCTTCATACTAAGCTACAGCAGCATCTTCCACTTGGTCAGAATCTTTAAACACAAACTTTAAACACATTTACAAAGTTTGATCCATTATCAGCATCAGTGGCCATTAATTGATTGCTGATATTATGAAATGAAAGGACCTCCACACTGACAGCATCATAAGTGTACTTTCCTTTAGTTTCCATTACGCCTAGATTTGCACAAAACCCAAATATTGCAAAGAAAAACCTGTCATAGAAATGCCTATAATTCAATAAAACTACCAAATATTGTGAAAACCTTTTTATGGTTTCATGAGGTGTTTTTTTTAAAGATTAATTGATAATCCAGTTTATCGCAAAGTGCAATGGAAACACTTTCATATTTGCACATCTCCGGCATCACTGGATGTGATGTAGTCAGTCAATCTAAAGTCATCAAAATACAGTTACCAGCTGTCTTCAGCCTCATTAATATATTGTAGTTGTGCTGTTAAACAGTTAACCATTATGCATTAGTGCATTACGTAAGGGCTTTGCCATCATCAGTTGACTGTTTTCACAACAGAGGTAGCAGCAGACTCTTTAATTTGACCAAAACTGAAGATGTTTCTGTCCATCTTCTTCGGAGTCCAGATCTTCTTTGTCTTTGTTTTGAAGAGCGGTCTCTCAGGGTGAGATACGGAGACTTACAAAGATACGAGAGAATTTGGAGAGTCACGCAAATTAAAGAAAAACATGGTTCAACAGAAACACCAGCCCTTTATTGCAATTTCAGTGTTTTGCTTTTCCTTTGTGAAAAAGTGTAATGGAAATCTACCTTCTGATGCATTTGCACTCCACAGCAGCTTTCTTGTGCGAGTAACTGGACCCATTAAGCAAATGAACTGTCCTGCCAAGAAAATGTTTCTGGTTGCAATTTGGTATTTTTTTCATGTTACACTGACTCGTGTTTTCCTATCACACTTTATTTTGTTTAGGATGTTTTCATGCAGACTTCCAAAGAAGTACTTCAGCATTTCTGTGCTGGTACTTTAATTTAAAAATAATAATCCATCCAGTCATTATCTATACCTGCTTTTTCCAATTCAAAGTCACAGGGATCTAGCTCTGTTTGTGCAAAGCAGGGGTACACCTGCAGAGATTGCCAGTCCATCTCAGGGCCACATATAGATATACAACCACATACATTTTCACTCACTCCTATGGGAAATTTACACCAATTAACCTGGCACACATGCCTTTGGAGGACATTCCTAGAGAAAACCCACACAAGCACAGGGACAACATGCAATCTTCACACAGAAAGGCCCCCTGCCGGTATTCAAACCAGGAACCCTCTTGCTGTGAGGCAATGGTGTAAAACAGTAAGGGATTTGGTATTTGAATACCAAGAAATGTTGACTTAAAGGGGACTTTTGTTTCTTCTGTTCATGACAGCAAATATCTGAGTAGTTGAAGTGATTAAAAGGTCAAAAATTCCAACATAGCATAGTACAACTTTGTCTGTGGGTATTCCTAATTCAGAAAATCTGTAATGCATTGGACCCTTCAGGTTTGCAGTGTACTGTAATATCACTAGACCCAGAATAGAATTATACAGCCACCACCCTTCTTTTTTAAAATCTCCACCAAGTCTCATATTTTGCTGCATTTGATGTAAGTGGGTTGCATGAAACTGCAACACATATTTCAAAAGAGATGCAACCCATGGTTGAAAGGTGTAGAGTAGAATGGGTCACTCTACTTCCCAAAAACATTGCCATGAATATCAGTAGAAATAAATGAAAAAAGGCAAAATCATAACACATGTATTCACTTTATACCAATGGAAATATTGGTTCCTTTTGAAATAAACCCATAATATGCATTGTTTAAATAAAATATTTTTTTCTCTCCTATAGAAGTGCACTCTACAATAACAAGCACTTAACTTGCAGAAAGCCTGCAAAACCTGTAGATGGGTAGGTGGGTATATAATTTTACCAAAAAGGGTTTAAATCCACTCTGTCAGAACATGAACCTATCACAAATCACAAAAACCTTAAAATCCTGCTTCAAAGTTAAAAATAACACCACTCAGATAAAAGGGATTCTTATGAAACTGGAAGAAAGAGATGGCTGTGTGTAGGAAAAGAAAGAAAGAAAAGAGCTAAGTGACGGTCCCTGTTGGAGGGTCAAAGTAGCTGTAAACACACACATACACCACCTGACAAGCAGCTCATCAATAATAATAGTAATAAAAGGAACTCACTTTGTAAATATCTCTGTTTTCATGTGCTCACACTGACAAAATCATTTAGCCTCTGGGTTTGATCACAGCAGGGGTGAGACAGCAATTATAGAGTGACTACAGTACAGGAAGGAGAGAGGGGGTGGGTTGGGGGGAAGTTGAGGTGGTGCTGAAGGGGATAACAAGAAAGGAAAGAGTAGGATTACTATGCTGGACAAAGGAAAGATGATGTGGATGAACGTTATGGTATATGGACAGGGAGTGTGTTAAGTAGGAAAGAAATTGAGACAGGTGAAATGTGAGAAAAGGCTAACAGCTGACAACTGACAGAAGGGAGTAACGTTTGTGACAGCTGAAGAAAAAACGGGAAGCAGGGAAAGACTGAGATCACAGGCTCTTTCTGATGCTGACCTCGTAGCCCGGTGAGACTGAAGCGAGTTGGAAACAGACAGATTGGAGAGAGAAGGAGGAGGGTTATGAAAAGAGGCAACCGGGAATCCAAGGCATCAGCTCGTGGTTGAGCGGGCTTTACATGGAGGGATATGTGGAAGAGTTCAGGCGAGAGGAAGTGAAAGAAAGCAGTTAAAATCTATTTTACTGCAACCCCCTGTGGAGGCCTCGTTTGAAAGTCTCTCTGTGTTGAGCGGGTACAGGATCACAAAGAGGAAGTAAAAGGCAGGATGAGTTAAGAAACAAGACTACAGGGGTAATAGAGGGAAAAGAATAGGAGTCTGTTAAAGACAAAATTCAAAGAAGTCATAGTATGGCTTTTATATAGCCAATGCTTCATCTTGGGATGATGTCGAACAAATCACCAAAGCAAGTCTCTGAATGTAAAGCATCATTCTCTTGGAAATAAGAATGCCAGTATTTTATCTCCAAGAAATTGCAAGCCTCTCAGAATACATCTGCCCACTTCTCAAACTATAAAAATGCATTTTTAGCCTCGGAAATGTAGGTTAGAGAAAGCAGAACCCAACAATGCACAGAGGTGTAATCGTAATATAACATAACACAAATTGGCGTTGGAACTGGTTCATTACCTGGGGCTTTAGCCCTTCAAGGTTAGGCGAGTGAGTGGTGAGAAACATTGTTTAAGTGTTTAGTCCGTGTGTGGTAGTGTGGGGCATGGAATGTGTGAAGTGAACGGACGATGCGGGAGCTGAATTCATGATTATGCATCGCCTCATGTGAGCCCTGTGACCATGACCTTGAGCTAATATTTATGCTTTGCCCCGGACTGAGCGCTCCACTTCTCCCTGTAGCCCTGAAGGAGTCTGAGAGTCATGGAGCAAGGGTGCAAGTGAGAGAACGCCAGGGAGCACACTAAAGGAGGTGAGAGGTCGTGACACAGAGTGAAACAAAAAGGGGGCCAGGGACATAAATAGAGGCGGAGAATCTACCCTGATAGGGATCTGTTTACTAAAATGTAGATGTCACAAAAGTAAAATCTGTGTATTCATGCTAAATGGACATGAAATGTTTATTTCAAAATCAGTCAGGAGAGCTTTTAAAAATCTAATTCTGACTGGCAATTCAAGGTGATAAAGATCAGTTGAAAGAAAAATTAAGCAAAATTTTTGTAAAAAGTATTGGGCTGGAAGAGAGAAGAGCTTGGATCACCTAGACAACAGTCGTGAATAGGTCCATTACAAGCAATAAGCAAGCTTTTCTGCCACTCGTTATAATTTAACAGTTTTATTAAATACTATGAGAATGTCATCCTCTTTGAACTTATATTTTGTCCTTAAGTATGAAAGAAAAATAAACTTATTTGCATACTGATACCTATGGCGAAGGTAGGTCACCTTCAGATCAGATTATTATAAATATTATGAGTACGTCCATGTGAGACTATCCAGAAAACTGAACTCCAGCTTTGCCCCTCAAGTGATTATTGGTGTGACTGTAAATTGAAGAAAAACGTAACAAAAAAAAGCACTTGATACTGTATAAAAAGAGTGGATATTCAGGAAGAAGTGTTGAATATTTGTTTTTGAAGGGGTCAAAGAAGCACTTAAATCTAAGTCTTCTTGTAATGAATTTGCAGACAGAACCCATAAAAAAAAAACAGACAACTCTTAATGTTAAGAAAAGAATTTATGGAAGTTAAGTAAGAATAACTAATTCCATAGTCTTTTAACAGCCTGAGTCCAGAAATGCCATCAGAATCCATGCTAGATCATCCAGAGAGGACTTGTCTGTTACTTGTGATACAAAAAAAAAAACAAAAAACAACAACAGTCCAATATCCAAATCCAGAAAACTCATTGAAGTCCATGCAAGAAAATCCAAAAGGGCTTGGCTGAAAACAGGCTCAGAAACACAAGCAAGAGAAACACAGGAACAATGAGCCTCGATGCCTACAGATGGGACGCTGACAATCTGACAACAGAGAAATGTGAAACTGTGGTTTAAATGCTACAGAGACCAGGTGCAGTCAATCTGTAATCAGGTAGCTGAGACAATGATGAGTTCAGGGGAAACTAGGAAACTACAGCCTCAACCTGTAACACTTCTTTGAAGAACCTATATAAGATGTTTGCAGCCAGTTTAAAATCGCCAGTTCATCCAGATGCATGTATTTGGATGGTGGGAAGCACGAACACCATGAGAAAACCTACACAGCAACCCAAAATCCACACAGAACGTGAGTAAGGGCCCTGCTGTCAAGTTAAGGAGCTGAATGGTGAGGCACGTATCAGAAAAAAGAGAGCATGGACACCAAGAGAGGAGCAGGAGGTGAGTAGAGAGGAAAGTAACCTAGTCATAAGTGGCTCCAGATGTTAGGGATCAATAGAGCTGAAAAAGGACAGTAAACAGCAGAGGGGAGAACAGAGGAAGAGAAGAGAATTTTATGACACATGCAGGTTAATCTTTTAATGCAACCTGGAACACCCGTGCTGTGATCCTTTTAAAACAATGGTACAGTTTTAATAAAGCAAAAAGCATATAATGTGAACAGCTTATGGACCCACAGGAATAAGAAAGTACACTTCTTTCAATGTATTTGTTAATGTTATATCAATAAAAATTGTCTGAAGAAGTTTTAAAGGCCACAAACTTTCAGCATGCTCAATCCAACATTCTTCAGTGAGAAAGATTTATCCACAAGTGTAAAACTTTCATTACAGCTCTCATATTCACAGGAGTGGGTGTCACAGCAAGTTCACCCCACGGACAGACTGTTCAATGTAAAAAAAAAAAGAGAGAGAAATATCTCAGAAGTTTCATGCCTCTGTTAGCATGTTGAATATTAAAGTGCAGTATGGCTTGTTTGGAGTGGTATAGGAAGAAGCTTGAATGTTTGCATGATGGTGGAAGGGTGAACCCCTTTGGGTGTGTTTTGGAGCTGTAAAGCTAAGATATTATACAGTACTAGAGTACTGTTTTCAGTTTTTATTTATTTATATTTTTATTACATGATGGAGTATAGCATAATAAATATGGGAATATTCTGAATGCATTTTGCATTCACATTCACATTTAGGCAAATTTGTTATTTAAAATAACATTTTTCAAAACGTAATCACTGTTTTTCCTCAAGTCTTAATGTACCCATGAACATGTCTGTCTTTCCAAATTCTAACATTAGTAGCAAAGTGATAAAAATGATAATAAATGGAGGTTGCAATTGTCTTTCACTTTGGCACGCTTTCCATCATTTCTACACAAACACTCACAGACTTTTGTTTCCTGGTGGCAGAGGCCATTCCCCTTGGCAAATGCATGCAGTGGCATATATGTGGGCGATTTGCTCTTTGAATGTACAGCAATGAGTTCAGCCTTGAGTGGCCTTTTCCAAGCTCGTCTCTCCTGGCTAAAAATATAATATGAAGTATATGCTACCGGAGTGGAGCTTTAAAGCAATAAAATACAAACAATAATCTGACAAGCTGCCACACACACACAAATGCTTCATGTACATCAGCTGATTATGATAATCAAACATGGGATTTTCATACTCTGAGGCTAAAAGCACAGTTCTGTCCTGAATATTGTATCACCCAGGAAGAGAACAGTGGCGAAATGCATTGAACAGCTTATGGGGCAAAAAGAAAAGTCTAATAATGATGAATAATGAATGCTCTATTAGGAAGTGTGTGAGTGGAAGGAAGTATGCGACTGTGACAGAGAGACATTTTGTGAATGTAAATTTGCGCCTATTGATGTGGAGGCCACACAATGTGCCCGCAGAGACAGGCTGAATTAGATCAAGTGAGAACAGGCCAATATGTCCATGCCACAAATGAATTAAACGGCGATCTACGCTAACCAAACTTCAATGCCCAATCAATGGTGGATCAATGCTAAACAATTTACTGCTGCTCCTCATGACGCATTTAAACCTTGTAAGACAAACAGACAGAGTGAGAAGAGACTCTTTTCAATACTGTCTGACATTTCAGTGTGAGCGCTGAACAAAAGGGAATTTCCCCCCTCCTTCACACACACTTGCTGCAAGAATAGGCTTGATTGAAAGTTCAGACAGAATTTTAAACCTGCCTGTCTTCTGAAGTCACAAGTGCTCCTCAGAGAGCTGGTAGTTTTATTCTCCTTCTTTTGTGTGGACTTGATGTTTGACTGCCTCCACAAAATTGAAAGGTGTTTTTATTATATCTGTCTTTAATGATTAAAATGGTGAGCGGGGCAGTCAGATGAGAGCGTCCAAGTCTACATGCACGTGATTGTTTTATGAGATTAAAGTAAAGATTAAAGCTGAGTCAGGGGAATTCTTGCATCTTTCCACTGCTGAAATTTGACTTAAAAGATAATGTAGTTGGTCCAACTTGTCTCTGTATTTGTGGGATATCTCTAAAAATTATGAATGGATATGTGTGTTACTTTTTCCATCCATGGAGAATAACACAACATAATGTTTAAAGAAGACGTATTACTCCATGAGGTCTTACTGATATGTCTGTGGCATGTTTTCACACACAAACTTGTTTACCTCTGTTTTCCTTTTCATGAAGAGTTGACTAAAATGTGTCAGAGTACTAGCCTAAATAACATCAATAAGAATGAAGAACTTGTTTATCCATGTTGTTTAATCTGATCAGTAATATATTAAGGATTATTAGAAGATTATTAGGTCCAGGTTGAGTGCAGTAATGCGCAGTTATGTAAATCTGACATCATTTATAGGTTTTAGATGGTTATATCAGACTGACACACATCGGACCTGCTCCATGATCCCATCCTCTGGACGCTGATATGATCGGTCCACAACATAATCTGAAATGATTTATTTGTATGTTTAGCATGTTTAATCCAGTTGGGTTTTTGTGTGATTCTGCTGTTCTCATTGCTGCTCTTGGTTTCAAAGCACATTTTATTGTCTACTGTATTTTATGAAAGGATGTCTGTTATTTTAAAGATGTGTTTAATGACTTTATAACTTGGAACCAAAGTGTAGTCAAGTAAATATTAAATATTACATTTAATCATTGCATGATTACAGAAGAAACATTAATTGCACCTTTGAATTCATAGCATTAGTGGTTTCTGAATCAAAGGAAAATGAAGCCTGTAAGAACGCCAGCATCATCACTAATGTGTAGGCGTCATACTGTTGCATCTGATGTTAACTTACAGTAATTTATTCTGTTATGATCTTTCCATGATATCAAAGAATAATTAATGCAAGGCCACTTTTTTGAAAGTGAGTCACACTTGAAGATGGAAGGTAATGTTCAACAGAAACAACTAATAATTCACAAATTCAGAAATAATTCAAAAGAGAGACATGGAGGATCATAGAATTATTGAGATTTGTACTCTTTTAAAATGTTGTAGAGGTGTTTTTTTTTTTAAAAGGCACTACATGAAAAAAACTGAAAAGAAAAGAAAAAAGCAAACAAGTGGTCAAGGAACAGTGATAAGAAATTCAAAACACTTCTGAGCATTTTCAGCTTCTGAGTGTTAAATGCTTTTATTCAGCAGGAGACTGAAATTGCTAATAATCTTTGTAGTTTTGCTCAACATATCTCATTAAGATACAGACATAAAGATGATATGTACGGAAATCTGAAAAAGAAGACTTTAACAGACCGAACTGAATTTTTTGACATGACTGCACCTGTTAAACAGAAAATGTACAGGCATCACACAGGTCTGCTAAACCTGCCTGTGCCTGTTTGTTTTGTAGTTCTGGATAGGCATTTATTTGTTTTACAGTACACCTCATTCTCCTGAGACCCACACGGGTCACAACCATTCTTCTCCAGATGGGAGTGAAAGCAAAGACATCTGGAAGTGATGTCAACCGACCCAGAGAGGTGTTGACTTTAATTATTAGTTGTTGTGTCGCTGATGTTCTGAGTTTGTGCTCTAAAACACAATTACCTGCTCTTTACTTCCTGGCCAACTCAGCTGTTTTTTTTTCTCTCTCTCTGGGTCAATCCCCACCAGAACTCAGAGGCACACACAGAGTTCGCAGTCAGTTACACACACACACACACACACACACACACACACACACACACACACACACACACACACACACACACACACAC
>JAOWBL010005326.1:0-10318 GCA_028564865.1 Zenarchopterus dispar
AGATAGATAGATAGATAGATAGATAGATAGATAGATAGATAGATAGATAGATAGATAGATAGATAGATAGATCTAAAGTCTTCCAGCTCAGTTATTTAGTTTGGCAGCTGTAGGAAGGACCTCAATGATCTTAATCTTCTATATCTCAGTGAATAAACCCTTGATCTGTGGGGTCTTTTTTTGTTTTTGAATTTCAGGATTTAATACTACATTTTCACATCTAAACTGCCTGTTGCGACTCCCAACACATTGTAGGCACAGACAAAATAAAGTAAAAACAAAAGATTCATCTGTTTGTAAAATTTATCAGTTTGGTTTTTTTTCCAGTTCACAAATTTTGTCAGAAATTGAGGGATGGGCAAAGTAGAGAAAAAGAAAATATCACCCAGGTTGAAGAAAATTTAAAACACAGCAAAGTTCCCAAAAAGTTCAGAATATTTCCTGAATAAGAAATTGTAAAATTGTCTTATTTATGAAAATAGCGCTTCTGTGATGAATTTATGAGAGACAGATTCACAACAGGGACATAAGATTAGAGCCCACATCCTCCTTTATCTCCATCCAAGATGTCAGCGAAGGAAACGTGGAGGGATTCCTTCTGCAGAAACTGGAGCGTTGAGAGTAAATAAATAAATAAATAAATAAATGTTTGTAGGTCTGATCCCAGTTCCTGGTGTGTTTCAGGGGTTACTACGTGGTGGTGGTGCCTCTGAAGAGGCAGAGAGGAGGGAAGTTCCTGAATCCCTGGGAAGATCCAGATCAAATGAACTTGGATGAGGTGAGTCCCCACGATGGACCAGAACCTTTTATTAGAACCTATTACCATGACCACAACAAAACTTTTTATAATGTCGTGTATTGTACAAGTGTTGGAGGATGTTAACTGGGGTGATTAAAAACTGTAAAAATCTCATCACTTTATTACATTAGTTGTAAAAGCACATTTATATGTGAGATTAGTTAAATACATAGTTTTATGGTCCTCTCTGTATTGATGGATAAATTTAGCTGCAACTCACTTTTATGAAGACATTTGTGAGTTTTTTGCTAAAATTATCTATATAGCTTATTGATTGTGGGTTAAATTGTCAAAATTTTCCTTCTTTTACAATAAAATTTATTATATCAGGGAGAAAATGTTTCTAAAAATTGCTTATTTTGAGCTTTGAATATATTAGATTAAAATCCTTTAATCGTTCCTCTACAGAACCGTCTAACAATCATCTGCGTGTCTCTCTTTTAGCTCCTCAAAGAGATCAACCGGACCAGCATCAGCCGCGCCCTCCGCATCCGCCGGCAGGCCGCCCAATCAGATCCAAGGGCCTACGTCACCGCTCACTTCAAGACCCTCCCACTGGAGTTCACGCTAGGCGACGGCCAGAACTATGGCGATTTCCGCAACCGTCCTCTTCAGAACGGACAAGAGTACGTCTTTTTCGTGCTGGCGCTGTTGGACCTCTCTGAAAATGTAAGCAGACCTGCCCATCCTAAAGTCACTGTGGTACCGTTTTCCAGTTTGTAAGAGGGGGCGGGGGAAAAAATGCATAACGTCGTGGTTTCTTGCAGACGATGTACGCGACCAGCCCTTACTCTGAACCCGTGACCTCATCGGATGTGGATCCTCAGCCGATCGTGGACGAGGAGGAGGGGCTTCTGTGGGTGGTGGGGCCTGTTCTGGCCGTGATCTTCATCGTCTGCATCGTCATCGCTATTCTTCTCTTCAAGAGGTAAGACGAGAATGATGGAGGTAAAAATTCAAACTGTTCTGTTGGTTAGCGAACATTTTTTTTTAAAAAAGTGAAAGATGAGGTGTTTTTAGTGAATTTAGAGAAAACGGGAACCAGTTCTTTATTCCATATTATTTTATTGCATTTCTTGGACCTTTGTTAAGCCATCTGCGGTCCTCGGGCCACGGGACAAAGTTCTTGGCAACACTTGAAAGAAGACATAACACTCAAACATTTAATGTCCATAAGAAACATCTGCGAACCCTGCAAAAAGGAAATCTCAGAGGACATAAAGGGATCTCCAAGTGTTTTAGGATCCACCGGTCCACAGCTAGATAAATGAAGACAGTTAAGTACTATCCTTCCCAGAAGTGGACGTCCAGCCACAGTGTCTCCAAAGGTTCAATTCAGAACCGTCAACGAGGTGAAGGAGAACCCACAAAGACCTAAAGACGTCACTGGAACTGGCAAACAGCTGTTCTACTGAAAATAAAAATGATTTTATGTCTGCAGATCATCAAAGAGGACCTAATATTTCTAATGTTTTCTGGACTGATAAAATAAAACTGTTTGAGGGAACGTCAAAAACGTCACATCTTACCAACATCAAAACAGCTGGACTGCCTCCGGGCCCATCACTGAGGCAAAAAAAAAAAAAAAAGAAGTCCCTAGTTTCCAAAATAATCTACAGGCTAATCTCAGAATGAGGAGTCTTATCAGAAGATGGGTGGCTGGAAGTAAATCCACCACAGAATGACTTCGCGAAAAGAAAATCACCCTTTTGGAGAGGCCCAGTCAGAGCCTAGACCTCGACTCAATGGAGATGGTGTGGAATGAGCTCCAGAAGCCCGAAGACACCAGAAGACACCAGACAACCTACTAATGTGTCTGAGCTGAAGTAGTTCTGTTAAAATGAAAATTTCCTCCAGAACGTTCTGCAGGTGTGATCCAGATGATGTTCAGCCAGCTGTTAGCGTAGCTTTTCCTCCAGCACTGTGAATGTTTAACACAAAAGACGCCAAACATTATAATTGTTTGTATATTATCATCCAGTGCCAAATCATGATGCTCCCTCCGCCGTACTCCACCATCAGGGTGATGGCATCACCGCCGACTCAAAACCTCAAGAGCAAAGCTCACCCTCCTCCATTTGTTTTTAAATGTCTCATCCAAATCAGCCAATCAGATCTGCAAGTTACTGTGACATCACAGACCCCGATCAGAGTAGAACATCACATCACAACTAACATGACGTTCAATTTTCAGCCTAGATAAATCATGTTAATATTCTCATTTATAATGCTCGTCATACCTTGGTTTATCTCACTGGTCCTTTTAGACACTTAAAATGTTTTTTTCTATAATCTACATTTTAGCATAAACAGAAGGAGCAGCTTTACCTCACATAAGAGATAGGGTGAGATAACATTACCAGCCATTAGCATCATTCCCAGTAATCTGCTGGTCCTTCTGGCTTCAGGTTTCTTAATGCACATGAGTAATGACAGATGTAGCATAGCAATATTATTACCCTTGATGGTTATAATGCGACGTTCATAAGCCCTGGAGTGATACTCATGATGATCTTCAGCTATTAATGTCACACATGGAGCCACGTTTCTAGTAAGTTATGATATATCACAGCGTTAAAAAAAAAAAAAAAAAAAACCCACTAGTGATGATGTGTTTATAGCTACCGTTTATATTCGTGTCCACAGCCGGTTCTATTTTGCGTATCCAGAGTCGTACATTGAAACGGAGAAGTTTAAACTTGAAGGAGAAAAAAAAGTGATGAGCTCAGCACTGCTTTTGTCCCTGACGGTCTTTGATCGGACACTAATGTTATTCCTCCTTGTCTGTCCTTTTATCTGCTCGTCTCCCCGTGTGGATCCAGCAAACCTGACAGGTAAACCATGCACTACTTATTACTATTTCATGTGGCCTTCAGGGACAGGTCCCTTCAAAAGCTTCAGTGAGGAAAGCTTGAGATGACAGATTGGAGAAGAGTCAGGACTATGTCAGTGCTGCTTTGATAACCATCTCTTAACATCAGGTTCTCTCGATTAATTGTAAAGTTCAGCAAGTAAAATTTCTTAACTGCAGGCACAAAAGCAACATGTGATTATTTGGGTTCAGGTGAGGTGGATGGGATTCTTCAGAAACGCAAGAAAAGGTTTCACTTTTAACTTATAGCAGTGAAAAAAAAAACCATACAACTCACCAACTTTCAAACCAATGAGGCATTAATTTACATATGAAAAGCTCCAGCACAAGAAAAAGAGCAGCAATCAAAGTTGTGGAAGAAAGAAACCCTTTCTGAGAGTTAAAGATTTGATTAGCTCCATTTATTTTAATACAAGCCTCAAAACTTTGGAGGCAATCAATCTGGGCACCCACTGGCAACAGTCCCATAATTATGGCTTTAGGTGCAATGGGCGATAATTCTGGCCTTTTTAGTGATTATTGTTTCAAGTGCCCAAATTGTGCTAATTTAAATCTATGCTACCTCTAGAGTAGGTTTTACCCTGAGCATAGCTCCAAAAACCTGTAATTATTCCTGAACACCCAAGTCTTAAAATCATAAAGAGGGGCTTTTATTGTGAAAGTAAGCACATTTGGTTTAAGGGGTTTTTTTGTTGGTTTTTTTTTTTTGTTGGTTTTTTTTTTTTTTTGATTGGGCCCAATTCTTGGAGGCTCGCTGAAAAACTGAATTAAAAACCAGCACCATGGAGTCC
Organism: Zenarchopterus dispar; assembly: GCA_028564865.1. Classification (NCBI taxonomy): domain Eukaryota; kingdom Metazoa; phylum Chordata; class Actinopteri; order Beloniformes; family Zenarchopteridae; genus Zenarchopterus; species Zenarchopterus dispar. Next base: position 4,463 of record JAOWBL010005326.1, read on the forward strand.
AATTCCACCTCGAACCGGGTCCAGATTTCATGAAGAATCTGTTTTCTAAGCCTATTAGTTTCATTATCAATGCTGGCGACTCAAAAATGAGACCTTTATTTTGACATGTGAGACTGGACAGATAATAAAACTATTAAAAATCCATTTGTTTCTTCACTGAAAACCGGTCTGGAACCGAACTGACAATACCAACCGAACTTCTTGCGTTTGAACATAAACCAACTCTCAGCTTTTATTTTTTATGTCAGGCCATGGCAGCCGATTTTCCGTCACAACCGGAAACACCCGGAAAACAAAAAAGAAATACGTGGAAGTTGAAATAGATCCACCAGGATGTTGTTCTCACCACCTGGAGACTAATGTCCTATTCACATAGGACTAAAATGACATCTGAACCTGAACCTAATTTTAAAATTACACCTCGACATCTGGACTTAGTTTCAGGCATTCGCGCTGAATCAGCGAAGTCTGTTTTACCGTAATTTACAGACGTTGATCCCGGAAGTTTCATCGAGGCCTCACATTTTTATTAGACAATTACTTTTTTATTTGACATTAAATTTGAATAATGATTTAAAAGCATCTGGTCAGACACTTAAGAGTAAGATTTCAGTGACTACGTGTCGCATTTTGAGTGGTAACAAAAATAAGAAAATGGCGTATTAGTCGATGTTTCAGGTTGCCATGGTAACAGAAAGCTTAACTGAAGCTCTTGTTGAAGCCTGAAAAAGGTTTTGTGCTGTCAGAGAGACTTTGAGCTTAATAAAAGATAAAAAAGTTTTAACTGCGTGGTGCAGCTTTTATCTCTTTGTTGTTCTTCGGCTCATCTGAACTTTTTTTTTGGCCGTTTTCTCAATTTCCAAGAATGTAGACTGAGAAACTGCCCTTATTGCATACGTCTCCGTGTGAATTAATGTAGATCCATTTCTATAAATCTGTCATCTAAAAATATTAGATCACCACACTGTCCAGGCTGGATATAGACGGAGGTTGTAATATATTACTACACTATGTATGCAATGGCCACAATTATGTGGGAAATAGGCAGAAAAGGCAAAGAGCGTTTGGACGGGATTAAAAACACAGACGTCCTCCATGATTTTTACAAATTACCACACTTCCCATCATTTTAATGCAGCTCAAACGGGGCATAAGACCATACAAGAAAACGCTGCCCTCTATGATGTCATAGAGAGCCGATGTTAGAAAAAACTCTCCAGAACAAAATGCTTTTAACGCCAGAAAACTATTTTGTGAGTAGTGATACTCCAGTATATGTTTACTTGTAATTCATCAAAACATTCTAGATAAGTAAAAATAAAATATAGTATAAAACAGAAATCCAAAATCTTTAATAACCAGGTCTTTGTATTTATATGCAGATTAATATTTTGTTGAGTTTTGTCCTTCCTGTACATACCAGACTTATTTGAATATACTGGTTGTTTAAATAAGTCATATTGAGGTAAACTGTGTTGTTCCAGGAAACGGGCCGAGGCTGAGGGAAGGAAGGGCAGTTTCCCCTGCAGTAAAGCCATGTCCTCCCACCATCCCACCGACCCCGTGGAGCTGCGCAGGATCAACTTCCAGACGCCAGGTAGACTAAACGAAAAACACACATAGGCAAGGCACTGTATGTGGCCCACTGAAGTTTTTCCTGATGAGGTTAACGTTGGTGTCGTTTCCCTTTTTCAGCCTACCGTGTGTCAGTGTACCGCGGTTATCGCCGTTTGTCAAGTTAGTTGGCCTCAGTCTCTCTGATGCTGTTTTCTTTCCGTCTTTTTCATTATAACTAACCTTTCCATCCCATAAAAGGAGGAGGCTGCTGAATTGACAACATTTCATGCAAATTTCTTAACTGGCTGTGCCATTTTTATTTACTGATTTTTTTGTGTTTATTCACCGGCAGTGTGTTTTGTCTCCGGAAAGTTACTGAGGCACAATAACACATCCTCAGAGGATTAAAAAAAAAAAAAAACTCACTTAACAAAGAAAACCCACTTTCCATTTTACTTCCTGCGCTGATCATCGAAAAAAAAAAAAAAAAAAAGAGCACTAAAACAAGGCATCCTTAGAGAATCCCGGCTCCTAACATATTCCTCTAAAATAGTTTGGCAGTCCAGTCCCAGTTTCAGAAAGATCTCTTTTTTTTTTTCTTCCATTTCTGTTTCTTCAAAAGGTATGGCGAGTCACCCGCCCGTCCCCATCTCTGAGCTGGCAGATCACGCCGAGCGCCTCAAGGCCAACGACAATCTCAAGTTCTCTCAAGAGTACGAGGTAGGAGTGACAATCTTCTCCTGAAAATCTCTGACGTGGGAACTCCTTCGGGTTTTGTCGCCGTCAGTCGTATTTATCGCCGACTCATCATCTTAGTCACTTTCTTACACTCCGGCTCCGTTTAAAGCGGTCATCCACAGGATTTTTCTTTCCACTGCAACCCATGAAAAATTAAGAGGGGAAAAAAAAAATTGCTCTATCTCTACATTCTGGCGGAGAAAGAGAAATTGGAAATAAAACATCAGCCAGAAGAGATCAGACATGCACAAGGAGAAAAGTAAATAAATAAATAAAGACACTTGCGGCTAATCCTGATCAATAATGATATCAACTTGGTTATCTCCAAGTCTGCCTGTGAACTTTGCGTCCTGAGCTGTGGGACTCAAAAGAAGAAGAAGAAGAAGAAAAAAAGCACTCAAATCATTAGAAGTAGTTCATAACATCCTAGTGGGGTTTTTTTTCTTTTTTTCTTTTTTTTTTTAAACAACTGGAGCTACCATTACAATGAGCTCCTCCGAGAGCTGTTAAAGGAGAAAAAAAATGTTTTCTTTAACCCGAACCAAAAAAAAAAAAAAAAATCTTTGCAGACCAAAGACCTTCTGGGTGAAGAAGGAGGCATAAGGCTCTAATTGGTTACCACAAGAGAGAGGCAGATTGGACTTGACAGATGTACGGAGGAAGACAAGGACGCATTAAGCGAAAAGTAGAATAACAGAAAAGAGGGTGTTTCACAGGACAAAAGTGTTGGGTTAAAGGACGAGACGGCGAGGGAGAAAGCCGTGTGTGATTGCGGTGGGAGCTTGGAAGCGCTCCGCTGAGCCTCGCATTCCCTCTGCATGACTGTGTGCTTTGTTTGGTACCGAACCCTGGACGAAAGGAGCGAGAGGGATGGATGGATGGATGGATGGATGGAAGAGGGACGGGAGGCCAGAAAACGATTGCGGCGTGATAATCAGACACACATGATCCCAGAGCCATCTTAAACTCACACATACGTCCACTTATCCGATCCCTCTCCTGTCCGTCCCCTCCCCTCCGACCAGACCATAATTATGCGTCGTAAAATATTCTAAATGGCTAAATCGCTCTCTGGCTCTCCTGTCTTTGTCCTTCCTCCGCTGACATCGCTGTAATGACCTCATGTCTGCCTCTCCCAGCTCGCAGCGATGGTTGCACTGTAATTACCCTGCACGAACTTAATGATCTAACACAACCATCTTCTCCCAACCAGTGGAATTTATTGTGCTTTTATCTTCTTCCTCTCTGGAAGACGGTTTCTCCAGTGAAAGTGGAAAGTCTTTCTCTAAGAGGGATAAGTGCCCTGAGTTTCTGTCTAGCATCGGTCACACTCGGCTTGCCTTTAATTTGTACTTCCCATAACGGAGGGGCATCGCTATGGCGATGTCGGATAATGACTGGAAGCTCAGACTCTTGGAAATGTTGATGTCTTCCTTTTCTGCATTTTAAGAGTTACAAATCTCCATACCGACGGCCATTTCGCAAAGAGACATCTTTACTACTTGAATATTGACAGTTTTTTGGGTTTTTTTTTTTTCATTTTAAGACTTTTCTGGGAAAGCATCCATTTGGAACAATGCAGGGGCTTTTGAAAAAGGTTACAAAATACAGACGTACTGTATCTTAAACAAACTGTAATCAATCAAAACAATAAAATGTTCCCAGCTAAAATTTAAAAAAAAACATATCATCCTCCAAGTTGAACTGTTTTTGGTTTTTCTGTCCATGTCGTAATACCCTCCACCTAAAATTCCTAGTAAAAGGATGCTAATGGGTCTTAAATGTACCTTTACAGAGGGCATACAAAAGTAATCCCTGCGTGCCGCCGTGATGGATCTGAAATGAGGCAATCAAAGTGCAACAGTCTCCGCACTTCATTTTTTTAGGAATTTTTTTAGAAATCACAGCAACAAGGTCTAAAGATTTACTGACCTGACCCCATCCCTCCAGCCTGCAGAGATACCGATGTTTAAAATCTGCATTTTCAAAACAATAAAAAGGGGATTAGTTATTTTTACGTAAATTATGCATCTCTTGGCCAGTGTCAAAACATTTCTGTCTTTTTGTCTGCTGTTCTTTGCTCTGACCGTCAGGTTTTTTTGTGTATTTTTGCAGTCCATCGACCCTGGTCAGCAGTTCACGTGGGAGAACTCCAACCTGGAGGTCAACAAACCAAAGAATCGCTACGCGAACGTCATTGCCTACGATCACTCAAGGGTTATACTCTCCAGCATCGAGGGTAGGACCCACTTCCACTCAGCTCGTCTCTGCTGCGAGGACACTCTTTGAGAATGTGGACATTTTAATGTGACATATGACATTTTAGGGCAGTTTAGTGGTTAATACTGTTGCCTCACAGCAAAAAAGAGGTTCCCGGTTCGACTCCCGGACCCACCGGGAGTCTTTCTGTGTGGAGTTTGCATGTTCTCCAGGGGTCTCTCCAGGTACTCCGGTTTACTCCAAAAACATGTGTGTTAGGTTGATTGACAACTCTAAACACCCTGTAGGTGTGAGTGTGAAAGGTTGTTTGCTGCGCCAGACTGGTAACCTGTCCAGGTGTAGCCCTGTCTATCACCTTAATAAACTGGGATAGGCTCCCGTGACCCTGTGCAGGAACCAACGGGTGTAGAAAATGGATGGATATGGCATTTTAGGTCAACAGTGTCATCTGTGTAAATAAGATATTTTTTACAAAAAAAGAGAAAATCAAGATGTCTTTTTTTAATCATTATTTTAAAGAAAATTATTTCACTTATGTTTTCTCCATCACACCACATCATAAGTGGTAGTGATGTAAGAAGCCTTCAAACAGCTCTGGTCTCTTGGATCTAAATAGAGATAAATGTCATATTGAGCCAAATATGTCTGGGTTTGGACTCCACTAGGGCTGTCCTTTGACACCGGTTCTGTTCATTACTTTTATGGACAGAATTTCTAGGTCGTAGCCGAGGGGCGGAGGTCCGGTTTGGTGACCTCAGAACCGGGTCTCTGCTTTTTGCAGATGATGTGATTCTGTTGGTTTCATCGGACCAGGACCTTCAACACTCACTGGGGCGGTTCACAGCCGAATGTGAAGCGGCTGGGATGAGAATCAGAACCTCTAAATCCGAGACCATGGTCCCCAGTCGGAAAAGGGTGGAGTGCCCTGTTCGGATCAGGAATCAGGTGCTGCCCCAAGTGGAGGAGTTCAAGTATCTCGAAGTCTTGTTCATGAGTGAAGGAAGGATGGAGCAGGGGATCAATAGGCAGATCGATTCTGTATCGGTCCATCATGGTGAAGAAGGAGCTGAGCCGAAAGGCGAAGCTCTTGATTTACCAGTCGGTTCCTACCCTCACCTGTGGTCACCAGCTGTGGGTCGTGACCAAAAGAACAAGATCACGGATACAAGCAGCGGAAATGAGTTTCCTCCGTAGGGTTTCTGGACTCTCCCTCAGCGATAGGAGGAGAAGCTCGGTCATCCAGGAGGACCCAACCATGGATAAGTGGAAGAATATATATATATATATATATATATATATATATATATATATATATATATATATATATATATATATATATAT
>JAOWBL010005327.1:0-10315 GCA_028564865.1 Zenarchopterus dispar
AACATTATTTGAATGTTATTTGTATATGTTAGTATGATTTCCTCTTGTAAAGTAGTCTTGTAATATTGAAACAAACACGTATTTATGTACAGTAGTTATCAGGCAAGCTCTCTGACCCTGACATCCACGCCATGTAAACACTTGAGGACAACACACTAAGTCTGAATATTAAAAATTACATCATGTAGCAGTACATCCAGATTCATTTAGTCATATAAAAGTTGTTTGCCTCAATCTGTTGCTGATTTATTTTAAGGCATCAGTTCTCTGACGCCTCGGGTTTCTGTAGTGTGCTGACACGCTAAGGCTCAGATGCAGACACTTCAGTGAGGACAGCACAGTCCAGCACAGTCCTTGACAGCAGGAGGAGAGGGAGACAAGTTTGGAGGGGCATGAATGTTATATGAGCTCAAATATTCTAGCCAGTTAATGGATTCTGGGGAAGTTCCCAACTGTACCTTTAATTTTTTTTTTTTTTTTAAAGCATACTACTAAATTGGATCATAAATGAGTTAATAAATATATAAATAAGTACTGATTTCTAAAGTGTCTTATTATTGAATAATTTTACTGAGCTTTTTTTTTAAAAAAAAGGAATTATGTAAGTGATAGTAAATTACTTATTAAATACAGTAATGTAATTTAAAAATCTTTTTGAAGATCCAGACAAAGTTTTCTGTTCAGGCATTTAACAATAGAAATGGAAAAAATCATCCACAGTTATTTTTATTAATTGGGAAATAAATATAAATATTTCTGAACTAGACTGCAAATTAGTCCAAAGTGCTTCAGAAAAGGAAAAGTAGAAGTGAAATGTAGAGGGTTTAGAAAATGCAGATGAAAAAATAATTTGGAAAATTTTGCAAAAATGGAAGGAAAACAGAATTACACTGAAAATAACTGAGTAGAAAATCAATTCCTAAATGAATTTTCAAATTCAATAATTTATTTCTGTATTTGAAAAGCTGACATGTTTGCACCACTCTCTGTGACCACTTGAGGGATTTGACAAGAACAACAAGCTAATAGATGCGTTTCCATTAGTGGAAGTTCCAGGCTGATTTTGCAGGGGTGGATCATTAAAGTGTGTTTACAGTTTTCATATTCTTTTATGCTGCTGGCCATTTGCCAACAGCAAAAGAAAAAAAAAAAGCACATAACCGCCACCTCATGGTCAGCTATGTTATTTGTAGAGTCAGCGTTCTTGCGTGGCTCTACCATAGACTGTGTAAAACATTTCATGCATTTCATTCATGTGACCCATTGGTTTCTGAAGACTGGTTTTTAAGCCCGTTTTTCTTTGTACGGTGAGCAGCCATGTTGCTCAGCAAGCCCACAAGAGCACGCCTTCCACATACCAATCAAAGTTAGCTTTGCTCCCAGCTCTGTCAGCCAAGCTCCGCTGAGATACCTACAGAGCTGCCGTCAGACTTCTACAGCTGAATATAAGGTTTAACAGGTTGGTACTTGGGCGCTACAGTGTGATAGAGACACGCTGTATGAAAGGGCTGTGGAGGGTGCTGACCCAGTTAGAGGTTCCCGTCTGGCTGGTTTACCCTCAATCCCTACTAATGGAAATGCACCTGGTTGGAGGGGTTGGGATACTTTGTCTCACTATAGGTGCAATTTTTTGGATTTTACACCAGGAGCTAACACATAAACCTTTTTGTGATATCACAATTAATTAATGTCACCTCCACAATCATGGTTTCAGATTTGGGGTGCTAATTCTCACTTCCGTGAGAGCTGAGCTTCTTAACTCAGATCATCCCCAGAAAGCAGAGACGAAATCCTGAAACTACGAAATCTGCCCCTTGGATGCAGCTACAAATTCTGTTGATAAATGTTATGAATAGAATCGGTGACAATGTTCTACCCTGACAGAGTACAAAGTCAACCTGAAATAAATCTAACTTATTAATAACAAAGTGGAACAAACACTCCTTCGTATCTCATACTCCCGTGGTATATCCTGCAGAATGTCTTGAGGGACTTTGAAATGCCTTCTCCAAAACACATGTAGATTGGTCGGGGAAATTCCCTTCATTCAGGACCCTAGCCAGAGTAGAGCTGGTGAAGTGTTCCATGGCCAGGATGGGTACCACACCGCTCCTCTTAATCTGAGGTTCAGCCATCAGCTGGGCTCTCTTCTCTAACAACCCTGCATAGACCTTACCAGGGAGACTGGAAAGTGTGACTCCTCTGTAATTGGAACATACCCTCTGTTTCCCCTTCTTAAAAAGGGGGACCAATGTCACAGTCTGTCAGTCCTGAGGAGCTACCCCAAATGTCCACATAGTGTTGCAAAGGTATGTCAGCCAAGACAGCCAGCAACATTCAGAGCTCTGAGGAACTCGGGGTGGACATCATTCACCTCAGAGGCCTTGATGGCTTGGAGCTTCTTAACTACTTCAGCAACATTGACTTAGCTCCTCTCTTCACCAGAGCGTCCAAAATACACAGTCGCAAATCTGATAACACAACTATGAAGTTTATCATTTCTGTGACCTGGGGTGTCCTGGCACCAGCTGGACTTATGGGTACCCTTATGTTCAAACATACTGTTCATTATGGACACACCATAACTAGCACAGAACTCCAGTAACTGAACACCATCCAGGTCCAGGTTGGAGAGGCTCAAGCTATTTTCTCTACACTGTTTTTGTAAAATTGAGATTGAAGCAATGTTTTAGAAATACCAATACATTTGTGATTAAACAGTTATGTGCAGCATTCATGTTAATGATCTTGAAGGATTTGTTGACAGGGAGAAGACCTTACATTCAGATATTGCACGGGTTTGCTTCACTTTCAGCAGTGTCTGTCAACATAAATGATATTCTTTTTATCTGTCTGATTAAATCCTGCAGTTACACAGTGGAGCAGATGGTACAACATGTACAAAGCAAAGCAACAGGAGCTTATGAAAGACACTATCTGCTATGAAAGGCTTGCCTACAGCACTTCAAAGCACAGACGCTGTGTTCCCTCAGACAGCGATGTGAGTCTCTGCTTTTAGATGTCTTATAATTTAAGCTCCCTGAAAGAAGCTTGATACAAACTCACAGAGGCAATATCATCTGTTGATTTTGAGTGCAGAGGGAGAACGGTGCACTCTGCACAGACAGAGCTGCCTGGATTTAATTTTAAACAAATAAATAAATAAGGGAGTATTTCATTAATGCAGGTTACCCACCTAACTTCAACCATGTGTTGACATGTTTTTCTTTTCAAAATAAAATGTGTTTTAAGCATTTGTAGGTGTGAACAGTTAAACACATTTGCCAGCCAGGGGGGGCGTTAAGGGAGATAGGAAGGATGAGGCTGTGTAGAGGCCATCACCATGGCAGCAGCTGAATTAATGAGGGTTGCAGGGCGGGGTTAAGTGAATCATTGTGCATTATGTCTCCCTGTGTATCCTGATGAGATGACAGGAAATACAGCACATTAAGGAGGGGTGAGCAAAAAAAGCCACAGAGTCTGTAACTTAAACTGGAGAGTGAAAAATCATGATGATGGTGACAAATGTTCTGAGCCGCAGGGAGACGATTCTCTTCCCCTCAGCATATGCATGTGTGGGAGTCCGAGCGCGATATTGGGATATGTAATGCAGACGGCGGAAGCAGCATTATTCTTACTTTGAGTCGCTCAGATACACCTTCAATGATGCTTATTGAGAACTCTGCGATTTTAGGAGACCGTAGCTTGCCCTTCTTGTTCTCGCCATCATAATCTGCCTTTGTCTTCACCACCACCTGGTAGAAAGGTACATCACACACAAATCCAGAAGATGATCAGCTCACAGCTGAGTTTGGGGAATTTAAGCATCTTTGACCACAGCTGGTTATGTCTGTAAATGATACATGTGTAATGGTGAATTCTGGTTACCCCCATGAAGGTTTTTTTTTTTTTTTTCAGTTAGACTAATTGAGTGGCCTGAAAATACATTATTAAACACACTAGGCTCACTTTGAATCATGAAATGAGAGGAAAAACATCAAATTAAATAAAATCTTACCTTATCTGGTGGAGGGAACTGCAGCTGACTTGCATCTAATGGTGTTATGAGAGGGATGGTGTCAAAGCCGTCCTCGGAAACCACCTTCCCGTTATTTTTCTCGGTGAAATTATTCCCCAGTTTAACCATTTTTCCCTGCGCTGAAAATATATAAACAAGCGTTTCTTACTCATAAACGAAAGATAATCTGTGGTTCATGATCACATCCCCTGCATGAGGCTACACAAACCAATCGAGGAACCGTCGGGGTTTGTCACACATGAAAACACAATGACGCTTCGTGTGAGGCGCTTCGTGGGCCACGAGAGGGTCTGGTAACCGCAAAAGCGCACGAGAGCACGCGCGGGGCTTCGACATAATGGGATCGGTGCAGTAATCGTGAAAATAAAAAGATGCTTTAGCTCAACACTTACCAGCTCAGCCGAGTCCCGTGTTCAGTCGGTCTGCTTCACTTGATGCGTTGATCTGGGGGTTTTCAGTCTCTCTCTCTCTGTCTCTGTGTGTTTTTTTCTTTTCTTTAATTTTTTCCCCCCTTTTTTCCTCTTTCTCTTTTTTTTAATATGTGACGCAGCCGATTTGTAAGTAGCTGGTGCACAATATGGCGAGCCGGGTTTGCGCGTCGCGCTGCATCCGAGCTGGATGCTGCTGCTGGCGTCTGGCTGCACTGCAAGTGATGTAACGTCCTCATCACATCCATGCTACACAGGCTGCATTCGCGGAACCACCGGGAGCCCATCAGCATCGAGGAGTAAAAAAAAAAAAAAAAAACGCAGCGCAACAGAAAATGCTTCAATTGTTCATTATTTCGAGAATGCAGCTTGAAAGAAGGGTAGATCTAGATGTAAGCAACATTTAGGTCTGCTGAATGCCCTCCATCAGCAGTGTGTGCTTTCAGAAGACCTCTATTACCCTGCAAGTTGATCATATGTGCAAGAATTTATACATAAATGAGGGAAAGTAATAACTGAGTTTTCTGTAGCTGATTTAATGTGTGTGTGTGTGTGTGTGTGTGCGTGTGTGTGTGTGTGTGCGTGCGTGCGTGCGTGCGTGTGTGTGTGTGTGTGTTATGCCCTTGTCTGTTTAGAGGAGAGAACTGTTTTTCAGACAGCTGCTGAAATGATACGAAACTTACGTAAAACTACTGCCCATTTCTGTGCTATGATTATACTACAGAAATATGGGGAACTGCCTTTTGTGTTTGATTTGGGGTTTTGTACAGTAATGACAGTGATCTGCGTAACTGACTGCACTGCTGTCAGCTGTGTTTTATGATTGTTAATGCATACATCATGCCTCAGTCATGAGAGCTCAGGTTCTGCGCTGACAGGATGCAGGGTACTGTTCATCCATTTTTACGAGTGAAGTCGATCTGGAGACAATCGCTTAGCTTACCAGACAGTCCAGTCAAGCATTCATCAACGGGTACATTCACTGTTTCTCCTCTTTGTGGGTCAGAACATACTTACCTAACATTGATCAGGTTCTCCTTATGCTCCCAGAAATAGCTCTGACTGATGTCAGGGTCTGGACAAATAACATCTGAGGGTGTCCTGCCCCAGGATGTTAGTCATAAATTCTTTGGGCCATGTGGGCTGTGGCATGGGGTCTCTGTGGATTGTAATTTGTTCCCACAAATGACATGAGGTGCCATCAGATCTGGGAAGTTTGGAGACCAAAGTGAATGCCTCAGACTCTTTGCTGTGTTCTTTGAGGACTTCTTACACAATTTGTTGAGGAAAGGAAGAAAGAAACAAAGAAAGAAAGAGCAAAATTGGCCTGGACAAAAAAGATTTGATCCACAACATAATATTTGTTGCTCATCTTTTTAAGGCAGTCACTGCAATCAAGTGATTCCCCTGCACTTGTAGACAGATATTTTGGTCCAGTCCTCAATGACAAACTGCTCCAGCTGTTTCTGGTTTGAAGGATTTCTTCTGAAGACTGCATGTTTCAGCTCTTTTTCTACACATCTCCAGTAGGATTTAGGTCAGGACTCATAGAAGACCTCTTCAGAAAAGTCCAGTGTTTTGTTCTTAGTCATTGTTGGGTGTTTTCAGGTGTGTTTTGGGCCATTACCTTGTTGGAGGACCCATGATCCAGCTTTCTGACACTGACAGCACATTTTCCTCCAGACTGTCTTGATAGTCCTGAGATTTCTATGTACCTGCACAGATTCAAGACACCCTGAACCAGACACAGGAAACAGCCCCCCAACATAACCTCTTCCGTGTTTCACAGTTGCTACACTCTTCTTCTTTTATGCTTAATTTTTACAGTTGTAATCATAGAGCGATGCGACGATACAAAAAGCTCTAGTTTTGTCTCCTCTGTCTAAAGGATCTGTTCCCAGCAGCTGAGTGACTTGTCAATGTGCATTGTGATAAATTCCAGAAATGATTTTTTATCATTTGCTTTCAACAGTGGAGTCCTCTTCAGTTGTTCTCCATTAAGCCCACTTGAACAGTGACAGACGGTGGGATCTGACATTAATGTCCCTTCACTTTAGAGTTTACCTTCTATCTCTTTGAAAGCCCTTTGGGGTCTTTGGTTACCATTCGCGTTATTTGTCTTTCAATTAATCATTGATTTTCCTGTTGTGGCCACATCTGGGGAGATTGGATACAGTCCTGTGGAAATTTCTGTCTCCTCAGATGACTCTCTCCTTTGCTTTCTCTGGTCCATGTTCAGTGTGATGAAGACTGTGACTGACTGAAGACACTTATTATGCTAATTAAAGAATACACTTGAGTTTAAAATATCACTATGGTCAAATTATTTTCAATCTGTTCTAGAGGTACCAGCTAATTTATCACAGCCAGTTTCATTTATTAGTTGTTTTTTTTAAAGATAATTCTATTAAACCACAATTCAAAATCAATGTCTTATTTTCAATAATCAATGCTCTGTAAAATTATTTAATTCTGCTTTGTCAGTTTCAATTTATTTCAGTGACTATTGAACATTTTTGTTTTATTAATGGAGTGGTACCTAAAAATTTGTCCACTTCAGTGCCAACACCACATTCATGTGAATCCCAGGATAAAGATTTTCCCTGCAGAACATCAGCATTGCAACAATATGAGCAGCATTTATTCACATTAACAAATGCATTTCACATTTAAATAGTATTGTTGTGAATATATAGTTAGTCCTTAAATGGCAAAGCTCTTTCCTTCAGTAAATGTTTCTGAGTGTCAGCTGAAAAGTAAACGGTCAAAAGTTTAGTGGGTCTCAAGAGGGTCCACGTGAGGAGCCTGGTGGTCTCGATTTCATAACAGAGTAAGTGTAGAGAGGTGCAGGAGGGTTTCCTGCTGCAGCTACTTTCTCATAGATGAAATAAAACACTAGAGGGAGACACCAGCACGTTGCTTTGATGACATTGTGCTGCTGTTCTGCATGCTGACCACAGTTTGATTATTGGTTGACGCGGGTTGTTTTAGTTGTGCTGTTATGTGACATAAATTGATCAAATGTTGTTGTCATTAAACAACTGGAGCAAAAAGAAAGATATAAACAACCTTATCAGTTTCATGTGAGGACATGCTTCCCATATGCTTTATATGTTCCTATTTGTCTTATTCTTTAAATCAGATTCGCAGATTGTTCTTGAGTTTGGGGGTCATACGTCCACGCAGTTATGTGTTGAACTGTTTTACTTGAACCTTAACCATAAAGTAATCAGAATAGGCTATAACAAAAATGAATGCTGACATCAAATTATATCTTCATTTGAGCTAAAACCTCCAGTTACAGCTAAAATTTAAATGTATACTTCTCACTCTAAACTGCTTTTTTTCACAGAAAACACTGACTGTCACACACACTCTTCACGTCATCATGAACATTGTATTTGTACTTACTCACTGTCTGTGTTTTCTGTTTTTATTATATTTCACTTTAATGTTCTTGTGTCTACCTACTTGCTATTTTTGTAGAACTTATGCTGCAGGGACTCTTGAACCGAGAGTAAAGTGCGACTCGACCTTATATGGCACTGCGACTGCTGTGTCTTTAAAGCCCACTCTGTTCTTGGCTCCCTGCCCAGAAAGTTTATTTCCCATTTCCCATCTAGCCACATGGACTAGGCTCCGCCACGCAGAGAGGACAAGAATTTTCCCTCTAAGAGCGGCAACTCCAACAGCAGTCTGAAAACAGGACCTTTGTCTTTGACCAGAGACTTTCGTCATCCTCAGCGTCGTGAGCCTCCCAGCAGATCTGTCACAGCCTGTCTCAGAGGTGAGGTAGGTTTACACTCTGATGCTCAAAGTGTGACTCCTCTCAGGTGCACTTATACAGTGTATTACATATTGGAGTGGTTTCCGTATGTTCTGTGTTGGCTTTTGCGAACTTAGTCTTTTCTGGTGCTGATGACTGTGTTTGAACAGTGTGTCAGAGCGTTCATTGAACGTGCCATGTCTGGATTAAAGGTTCTGCTGCCATGCAGGAGCTATTGTCTTCTCAAAACAAAAACTCTTTTCATAAATTTACTATACAGCCAGCAGTATGTGAGGTTTTTATGTGAACTACAAAGTACCTCTGACAGAGTGTAACAGGCAGGTTACTGAAAGTTTGCGCTCATGGTTTTTCATTTTTGCTCCTGAGGAAGAATTAGTCACAGAGATTATAATGGAAAGAATGTTGGCAAGAATGATTAAACAGGAACAATTGTTTCAAGTTTTCACCAGTCATAGTCACATGGCTGTATAAACACGCACATTTACACTGAAACTGATGCTTTGGTTGGATGAACAGCGCCACAAGCACCTCCATCCCCTATACTGATGTAGTAAGCTGAGTAAGATGTGTCTCTGCAAACTTCCTGGCTTGTTATTGTGAAAAACAGTTTAAGTTTGTGGATTCCTGTCTTCTGAGACAATGATGTCACAGAGAGACACACCCTAAAGTGTGGGCTCTGAACAGGAAGGACCCGGGGTGGAAGACCTTCGGCAGCGGCTTCAGTGACTCATTTGCTGGGAGGAAGACATAGCTTTGTGGGAATTTACATTCAGCTTGGAGTACAAGAATTTTGGTCTGGATGTGGATTTTAATCCAAGGCACATATGTGAGAGAGGTCCACACTTCTTTTTGAATTCAACAACAGAAGACAGCTGTAGTAAGACTCCACTTCCAAACAATGGACTGCAAACTAATAACAAATATAAATATTGTACGAGTACATTGAGTGTGGAATGCAGTTCATTTCCTTTTAGCCTCAAAGATCACGACATATGAACTGTGACCATTCAATCTTCTACTTTTGTCCTTTGTGTAAATTCACATGGTATTTCTGTAATCTCTGGAATGTCATAATAGTACAATCTGCTGTTTTGGCCAGAGAGCGTTGGTCTGATTAGGAGACGGCCAGAGGCTCTGACGTAGCAGCACAGAGGGACGAGGCGGAAGTGGGGGGTGGTGCAGAGGTTTGAGTCAACACTGGACCGTTTCTCAGACATGTCACATCTCAGACTAACAAGCACAGAGACTGCAATAACACAAAGTTGCAGATGATGGCAAAAATCAAATGAAACTAAAAATTGTCTAGCTGGAAGGAAGATGATCTACCGCTAAAAGAGTAATGGACTATGACAGCACCAAAAAAATATGTAATAAAAATATAATAATAACAAACCAACAAAAGCTTTGTTTGTTCAGACTTTTTGTTTTTCTTTTAACCTTTTCTTTTAACTATGCTTTTTTCCCCTCCTGATCTGTCTGCAAACACACACACATATATATAACATATATATATATATATACACACACACATGTATGTATCCTGACTGTAGTAATGTGCTAGGAAGGATTCCCATTCTCTTTTCCATGATTTTCATGTTGTAGCTGTTGTCATTCACCCCGGCCATTGCTCTTTTTGTCTGTCCACTGTATATTGGACACAAGGACTTTATTCAGCTTTACAACTTTAAGAATCACAGATAAACATTCTGTTTTCATTTTTCAAAGAGCTTATCTCTGCAATACACCAGATAAGCTTTAAACACACCCTCATCTTGTGTTCAGGTCAGCTACATGTCCCTCACCAATCTGTATTCTGTAGATACTTTTTGTTTTCCTACATTTTATGCTCCAGAACAGCCCCTAATAGAAGCAGTGATTTATGTCTTATTAAGAAAGCTGATGATGCAGTTTCTCTCTTGTTACGCTTAGATAAAGACTACAGAAAGTAAATACAGCAGTTTACTAGACTGTCAGCTGATGTCAGGCAGCATGACAGCTTATGATAGCATGTTATTATATTTAATGTTTTTGGTTGTTTTGTTGACCTCTCCAGGGTGTACC
>JAOWBL010005328.1:0-24859 GCA_028564865.1 Zenarchopterus dispar
TATATATATATATATATATATATATATATATATATATATATATATATACATAGATGCATGTTATATATATTCTGGAAAAGTCTCTGTTTCTGCAGAGGTATGCACACTGGATACTTTCTAGTGTCTCTTGGTACTGGCTTCAGCCTGTTAGAGAAAATATTCACCAGCGAGTTCAGCTATCTTTTTCTTCCAACTGTCACTGTGAAGTCGCTAGTGAGCACAGGCATGAGCAGTGTTGGGATTTAAATCTGGAGGATGAGATAAAAATCTGATAATCAAACAAGCATGATATTCATTCTACCGAGATTTCCCTCTGGATTTAACTTCGCTGTGGTTGCTGAAGAAAAACTTTGGGAAGACAAAGTCATTCAGCAGCAGAAAAGATTAGTGGAGATGCTCCCCAGATTTCTCTGAAGCACAGAAACTATTATTTGGTACAGAGAAACAGGCTGCAAGATAGCATCTTTAAAACTAGCAGGTGATGCTGAAGTTCCCACTCAGGTTTCAAATGTGCTTAAACTGAATACACAGTTAAATTGTATACACATGCAGATTTAAGTGTTAAGTAGGATGTGCTTTTTGCTTTATTATCTGCAATTTTCTTTATACACCAATAGCAAACAACTGAATGCTCCTATGACACCGTCTATCTTGTCTCTTCGTGTCTTTTGGGGATGTGAGGATTGTATGTTTGTTTTCAAAATCTTACTGACTCATGTTTTGTCCAACATCTCGCAGAAGATCCTTTACAATTAATGTACACTCCTTTTTCATGATTTTTTTTTTTTACCATAATAAAAATGTTTTGCTGGGTGAGTGTAAATTCTCACAGTATTTCTTCAAGGTGTGTGTACTTTTCTCAGACAGTTCTCTTGACTCACAGAGATGCAGTACTTGTTCAGAACATTTTATTATTATTATTATTATTATAGTTATCTTTTCATGGTAAAATATTAATTTCAATTTCGTTTGAAGGAATATTTGATCAATTTTAGGAAGTGTTTTCTAGCTCTTGTGGTCTCTTGTCTTTTCTATTGGTAAAAACAAGACTAAGTTAAAACTCCTACCCTGGTTGTGTCCTGTTTTCTTTTCTTTTTTGTTTTTAGCCACTGCTCTGTTGTTGCTGCTCAATAGATTCAAATAACTGACTGCAGATGGATCATACTTTGGTCTGGCACCATGAAGCCTGACATCTGTGCAGTGGACCACGTAGATTTTTACTTGATACTTCAAGGAAGAGATTTCGAGGACCAGTCAACTAGCTGCCATCCATCAAGTTCTTCAGTAAAGCAAACATAGTTTCTATGACTCTTTAATAAAGTGACTGGAGATTATTAAAGGGGTTGTCATGTTCTTTGAGTTTTATATCGAAATCTCATCTAGTTAATGTCTGATTTAACCAGTTCAAGTTGCAAATAACGAGTAACTGTCCATCTCACTTGTATGATGTCATCAGTTTACCTTGAACCCACAGATGGAGGTTCTTGTTGTAGGAGGCGGAGCCATGCTTGATGAACTTTTCTATCAGTTGCACTGAGTTTATGGTTCGTATTTGCTGTCACATCTGAACTCTTTGTGCCTTGCCACATGCTCAGTCTCGAGGGCTCAGGACCAAACGCGTGGATTTATGAGATTGTGGGAACATTCTCTCTCTCATTTTGCTTAACCACGCTGCTCCGTATTCTCCTGCTTCATATTAACTTTGACAACCCAATTTACCTGAAAGGAGTTCATTCATTAGAGAAAGAGGCTGCAGCAGACTGCAGGATTAATTACTGCCTCTAAAACAGTGCCGTGTGAGGCTGTTTTCATGCTGGGAATGAGACAGTCTTAACCATACCAGGACACAACACCACCCTCTGTAACCCTTGAAATGCTTCAGAATTTCAACGGTGCGTACGTTTGGCACACGAAACCCTTGAGACCAAGCATGAGAACTTGGAGGACATCATCGAGGACAAATCAAACACCATTTCTTTGGGGGATTTTTTGTTGTTTTTTTTTGTTTTGTTTTGTTTTTATTTTTGCATACACTGAAGTTTTTATAAACTGGAGCTATTCTAACCTTTTCACTTTTTAATTTAATTACAACAAAAGTCTCAGCAGCAGTCTCCATCACTCTGACCTTTCACTGAAAAAAGAAACCCTTAAATGTAATACAAAGATAAATAGGTACACCTTTTTGAACCTAGAAACCTTAGCAGCACTGCTTTAAAATGAAAATGCCCTTAGTCTTTGCAGGTGGTTAGCCTTCACCCAAAGTTGTCTTTCGAGGTGCTGGATTAGAACCTCCTTCGATATACAATTCCTTGAAAAGCAGATGTTGTAAAATGGTTAACTTGTGATTTGGTCAAGGTGTTCCTACAAAGCTTGAATAGAAAGCAGTTAGGGGGAGCTTTTGCTTCTCACTTCCTCAGTTCTGACCAGTGAGAGTTTCAGGCTTTTAAACTGTCGGAGGTGTTGAGACGAGGCATCCATTTTTAATAAAAAACACAGAGGACGTAGCCTCATGTTTCACCTTTCTAACTCTTACAATGGAGACTTGAATATCCAGTTTCCAACTTTGTTACACCTTGAGTGCTGTGACCAAAACAGGTAAACAATGTACGATGGACAAAAGATCCTCAAGACCTACTAAAGGGATGAATGGGTCAGTGGTTCACGTGTGACCTCAGTAGCCCACAAGAAGAAATGCCCAAACAGCATTTTTTAAGCCCAAACCTCCTCACGAGCAACACAGAACTGAATAAGCTTTTCATTTGAGAGATGGAATAACTTTAAGAAAAAAAAAAAAAGATGCTGACAGCTTTGAGGATGTGTGGAAGAAGCTAAGGTGAAGCCAATCGTGCCTTAAGACATGGAATGGCAAAAACATTTTAACATCTGTACTTGGTGAACAGCTTTTATTTAACCAAATGGAGTGCTCTCTAAAGTATGAAAGAAGATTCTGATAGTCCTAAAAGGAACAGTATGATAGAGGAACATCTAGTGCTTAAACTGCATTTTGCAAAAATAATGAACATCTCCCTCTCTAACTTGAAAGCCACTATGAAAGCAAAAGGCCTGATCTAGAATAAGCGATAAGAGCAATTCATCTATCCACTCATCCACTCATTACTGAAAGATTAATGTGTAATTAATTAGCATGCATGAAAATTATAAACCGCTGGATCTGCTGGGGTAGCTCTTTCCTTTTCAAAGAAAAGTTGCACACAACATAACTTCATTTGTGGTTTCATAGTTTTTCTTGTAGCATAGCTGGAAACAATAACTTCCTGTGTGAATGCAAACTATCTGGCTTCTAAAACTTGAGTTGATTAAATTCCTGTGTGTATAAGTGACCTCTGAAAAAGCTCTATTTTTTTTTTTTACTTAATTCTTACTTCCTGCTTTTAAGTGACACTGTGCTATTCTCCTCCTGAGCCCTCTGTTCTTCATGTTCAGAGTAGTATCAATTTCCACTCAGCACAGCTCATAACAGGAATATCTCATTAAGCAACTGCTATGAGCAGGGACAACAGCTGCTAGGTGGTAAGCAGCGTTGCTCGCAGCTAGAAGGTTCCTGGTTTGACTCTCAGCAGGGGTCTTTCTGTGCGGAGTTTACACGTTCTCTTTGTGCTTGTGTGGGTTTTCTCTGAGTAATCCAGTTTCCTCCCACAGTTCAAAAACTTGCATGTTAGGTTACTTGTACATTGCCCATAGAAGTGAATGTAATCATGTGTGGTTGTCTCTCTGCATGTGGTCGTGTGATGGGCTCATGGCCTGTCCAAGGCGTACACCACCGTTTGCCTAATGACAGCAGATATATGCTCCAGCAGACCCCTGTGACCCTAAAAAAATCAGGCATAGATAGTGTATGGAATAACTATGAGTCTAAAAATGTGTCTGTAAAATCCAGATTTAGAAAAATAAATACTCCTGAACACACATGAACACAAAATGATAAACATCAGATTTAATCAGATTTTTGGAAACAGTCCCTATGTGGCTGTACTAAGGAACCACATGGCACCTTGATAGTGACATGCAAATTTAATCAGTTGCAGGATGAAATTTGTTTTCAATTTGAGTAACAGACGTCCAAAAATGAATTACAAGGAGTGCCAAAAATGAAAAAGCAAACAAGCTATTTCAGCTTTTCCCTTTGAGTGGGTCGCCACTGAGGATGTTCTGCATATTAATTTGGCATAGGTTTTACAAAGGATTCATTTCCTGACCCATCCCTCTCCATTTATCTGGACTTTGGGCCAGCAGTATCAGCTGACACAATGTGAGGTTTAGTGTCTTGTCCAGGGCCGCTTTTGTCTGTGATGGGGCTTGGGATCAATCCAGTTGGAAGGCATCAGAGTCTTTCCCATACTCCACGGAAAGTGCAAGCAGTGGCAAAAATGATGTGCAGCTCCAAAGGTTTTATTGTGATCAAACTGTTCCTAAACATTTCACTGAAACGTTTCACTGCAAAAATTCATTTCTAAGTAAAAATTCCTTGTTTCAAGAAAATAAGAAAACTATTTTAGACTACCTTGCTAGTTTTAAGAATTCCAATCGATACATTTCTTCTTATTCCACTGGCGAAGATATTTTTTCTTAAAATAAGACAAATTTGACTAGATTTAGGAGTATTAGCCTTATTTATAGAGTGGCTGTTTTTGCAGTGTTCTCCCTAAAAGCCATTTTTCTGATCCTTTTCCTGAGTCCTAAAGAAAAAAACACGATTTTCATTTTACATATTACTTGGAAAACTTTTCATAACTGGGACACTCAGCGTATGCTGTGAAATAGACACAGCTGCAGTGTCTAAACTTCATTAATACTGAAGCATCTTCATACCGATCTGCAGTCCTCTGGCCCCAATAATGATAAGCAACGTCTAATTTAATGGACTTTTTAATTTTGCTCTTTAAATATTCAAAACAATTACATTTGTGCAAATAATATGCCTCCCTTCTACATAAGTAGTGTATGTATTTTCAATGTGGCAGGTCATTACAGTCTCAGTAACCATGGTGACAAAAGTCAAAGGCATAGTTTCCCTACCTGAGGCTGAAACACATGTTTAGTTTGCTTTTTTATTTTTAATTTTATACCACCTTTGGTGAATGCAGATGAGCATTTGAAAAGTTTTTTTTTCATCCACATCATGCTGAGAGTAGCTATGACTAAGGTGATAAAGTATTTGTCTTTTTATTTGCAGGTCCAGTAGTTCAGTTCCAAGCACTTCTTATACTGTATATGTAAAACAGTCTTTTGGCAAGACTCCAAACCTCTTTATTACCAGGAAAGAGTGCAAATAAAAGAAGCGTGCCTTTATGAGTGTAAATGAGAACTGCATTGTAAAGTGCTTTTTAAAAGGCTTGTGGAATATTTACCATGACATTTCGCTGGCATCATTAAATGTTTACTCACTTACTTCACATTCTCCTCCCTAAAGATTATTCACAGGTCACATGTTTTGTGAGCCACAGCCACAGAAAACAGCACAAATTCTGGATCTTTGATACCTTAAATATTGGTCTGTAATTGTGTACGTGTGTTTAGATAAGGATCTTTCAGAATAAAATCTTCACATAAAATTATATTTAGTTAAACTTTCCAGCAGATGTCAACCTTATGATTTAACCTCAAGGTTTATAATTTTTTTAGGAGCCTGTAAATCTTTCATCCAAAGTAACTGCGTCACTCAACATGGCCCTGGAACTAAGTTTTATTTATTGAAAGAAGTTGTAAAAGAAAATAAAATGATTTTATTTTTATGCTTATTTGGCATTGTTAGTGTAACACTTACATGACTGAACAAGAGAAGAGAATAAATTGACCATTTTCTATTTCCATTTTCTTCCTTTTTAAAATAATGATAGTAATGATGGAGTGGTTGATGCAAAGTAACAAAATAAATTCTCTGCAGGACATCCTCTCAGTGTTGAATGAAGAAAAGAAAACTCCAACGGAAGCCACAAAAGACAATATAATGACTGAAAGCATGATGCAAGTCAAACTAGAGCTAAAAATAACCCCACGACCTCAGACCGGGGCCTCAGAACCACCACTGGCATAATGTCTGATGCGACAACACTCTCTCTGCCACAGTTTGAATTACATAAGTTCTATTTTTCTGATTGCTGAGGTTGAAGCTAAAAATACTTCTAGGTACCTTTTGTGTAAACTTTGTGGGAAATTAGTTTAAGATAAGAGGTTGAAATAGATGAAATGTGTGAACGACACACAAGCGTTATGATTGAAGACTTTGTCAAATTACACAGTAACAAATCTCCTCAGTTGCAATAAAATTATTGCAGATCTTTTTTGAGTAACTGATTATGATTATGTGATGAAACAATAAAAATGAATTAACTTCAAATGCATGATGCTTTTTTTATCATAATCATTTTGTTGTGTCCTTAAGGGCAGGATATGGGAGATCACATGACTCTGGAAAAGCACAAAATGAATCACAGTAAATCCTTCTGTTTATTTTTCAGTAATTTCAATCTTGCTACTCTCCATTAACTTTGTACAAGAAATAACTTGGCTTTGTCAGTTTTTATTTGAAGCTTGATAAATAGATAAATATATAAATGTGTTATAACCTTAGACTGATTTGAATTAAGGTTTTTTTTTGAAATCCTTGAAAATGTTTTGATTTTAAAATTGTGTGGAACAGCCTTGAAATATTTCCATTATTTTCAGTCTAACAGGATTTTTATGCCTTCTGTATTTTCAATTTTTAATCCTTTTGTTCTTAGAAAGCCTAGATATCAAAATATTTTAAAATATGATTTAAAAAAAACAAATCAGTTTAGTACATGTATACATGTCAATATGTAAGTTAACACAGCATCATTATAGTGCTGAAAAAGTTTAAAAGTGAGCCATGAATGTGTTTGAGAAATGCCCAAATTTGTCCCTACAGTCTCTGAACCACATCAAATTCAAAATTTAAAGTGTGTAAAATTTTAAAGCGTTGACTAACCCAGCAAAGGGAGTTAAATAATGACTTGCATAGAGTAAATTGATGGAAATACATAGAGTACTATCTATTCATGATAATCACTACACAACTAAAAACACGCACACAGGCACAGGTGTGGTTTTCGAATCTTTGATACTAGTTTTAAACTCGTGATTATATTCTTGCTTCTGCTGAGATAGCATCATCACATGATCAACATTTAAATAACAGGATTCAACAGATGCCTTAGTTCATAATAAGCATGTAAATACTTCTTTTTTGGTAGATGTGAAATCACTTGTGTGTTTAAAACAATTTTAAGTAGCCTGCAGCGATTCAGCAGCGTTGATACTAGCTCAACTGAAGATCAGCTGACCCTGTGGGTTTTGTTTTGTTTTTTGATACTTCATGTTCAACTTTGAGCAGAGCTGTAGGTTAAACTCAAAATGTTAGCGTTTAGTCAGTAGTGTGTTAAAGCTCAGTGAAGTTAGCCACTTATGATAGTTGGAGACTCAGTAATTTTGTTGCAACAAAAGGAAAGCAGTCTGAGCAAAGCTGCCCTTGGAGGACAAATGTGAGACCAGAGCATCTGTGAAAAGGTCTTTGGAAGTACACTGAATCTTTCAAAGCAACTGTCTGCTCTTCTGACTACAAATCTGTGTACTCACCTGGAATATGAAACCCATATTTTTACACACATGGCTATAACATTTAAAAGGAAGATACAGAGATCTGATCTATACGTGATACTAATGCATTATTTTTTCTCTAACATATTCCTAAGAATACCTAATCATATCTGGAAAAATGTCACCAACAGACGTTTGGGAAATTAGAAAACTGCATAAACTGAAAGTTACAAAGAAATGTCATTTTATAAATGCCAATGATGTCATAAGTCTTATATTCTGTAACACGGTAATTGCTGGAAAGCATTCAGACCACCAACTCTCCACTCTGACTTCAGAGGCATTGTAGTTTAAATGAGCAATGTGTAAATTTGTATCACAAATAACCTAGAAGCAGCAGGGGAATGAGAAGAAATAAGTACAGTGATGTCACAAAAAGGATGACTATGTATTTGGCTGCTGCAATATCTGTTGAGTAGCATGCCAAATAACTAGCGTCACGGTATCCTGTCTTGCAATACCAGTGTCTGCCATGTGTGGCAGTAGTGGGCGGCCTCAGTAGCAGCCTCAGTACAAAAAGATGACATGAAGAAATTGGGTGGTTTGAGGGCGTACTTGAACTTGTTGTCATTCATGTAGGTACATCCCCCAAGTTACCATTTTAGGATAGATAAAGAGGAACAGCAAGTATGGATGATGCTCTCGGGAAGAGAACTTCACCACTACCACAACCACCTGGTACAGGGAAAAAGCCTGTTCAGAAGCTAAGAAAATAGCAGATAAAAATCAGGCAAATACAGGAGTAAATATTGGCAGTGCTTTTCACCATTGAAGACAGCTCACTGAAAGCAAAGAAATAAAAGCTGATGCAGAACTTGCAGCATTTCTTTTACATTGGTAAGTAAACTGCTGCTGATTTTAGTTGGTAAACATTTTTGATGGTAGGGTAAGTCAAATTATTATGACATTAATTCAACTCCAAACGTATATCCCACCTGCCTGCGGTAGATTGATGCACCTCCTCTTTGACTCGTTTTAGAATGGCAACTACAAAAACACAGGAGCATAACTAAGAAGATGGCTTGAAAACAGAGATAGTTTTAGAAATGATGGCAACAAAAAGAAAGTGTAACCAAAAAGAAATGATTTCACTCTTTGTTAGAGATTTTTATTTTTGGTTGCACATTCTTTGTTTTGATAATCATATTTTGAGTTTTAGGATGAGGGGCTCTCCGTATTCTCTTTTCTTCCGTGAGGGTACATGAACTCACTTTGCTCATTTCTTCTGTCCCCATTTTGATTGGAGTGTAGAGTCTGAATTTAATTTTTGACATCACACAGCACACTTCTTTAAAAGAGACACAACATGAAATGCTTGTTTGCGAGAAATGATGAATCCAGGCTTGTTTTGAAGGGATTGTTAATCGCAGAAAGCAATAAATGAGGAATCAAAGCTGGCAAGGCCTTTTTCTGTACTGTGTTGTGTCTTCTGTTAATTCTCCCAGGTCATATACACCCCAAACAATCCACAGAAATATGTTACAGTTGGTATTTAGCTGTCTAGAGGAAAAACTCAGGGGGAAAGAATAGAATAACATCTTGTTGTTGACTTTTAGGCTTATAAGTAAGCCAAAAAAAAGTTGAAAAGAAAAAAATTGGGAGCAACTCCTATGGATGGTCTCTGGTGGCTGGAAAGTTTGTGAAGGGTAGTTTAAAATTCATTTATCAAGAACATTCTTCAGTTGCATTGTAACTTCAGATGTTGACAATCACTCAAACAGTCACTTCAGGCTGGTTCTAAAATCGAGTCAAGCCCCAAGAACTTCCCTTTTAAAATGCACAAGTTTAAAGCAGAAATATACATGTTTATAGTCCGCCACAAGAAAAGACTGGTTTCTGAAGTTCTTTTTTCCCCCTGCGTGACAGCAGGGGGCTGAGTTTTTAGATATAACTCTTCCTTTTAAAAGGTGTGAAGACATAGTTAGAAATTGACATTGGCAGAACTGCTTTGAGTGACAGGTTACCCAAGAGACGTGTGTAGCGTTTTCAGTTTCTTGCGAAGATCCAACCCCCGCATGACAAGTTCTAACTTCAAAAATCAAAGATGACAGGAGGCTGTATGCTGAACGCTGGGGTTCACTCTACACACTAGTTGTCGATGGTGTCATATTTCGTGAAAAGTATTCAAACACTCATTTGGGTTATTCGTTTCTGTCCTCCAAATGTGACTGGTAGTCATATAAAAATTTATGTTGCCTAATTGTTTATCATAGGAACTGCCAATCCTTATGTCTCTCGAAAACCTATTTTCTTTTTCTTTTTCATGCTTGTTGCCACTTGAAAGAACAAAAACTTCTCTGCTGTTAGAAGAGGATGAGAAATATGGTGTGTGTATATAAGGTTTTTGATTTAACATTCTCCAGCCAATATAGTGAAAAAGCCTCCCAAATACTTCAGCTTCTCTCTTAAGCTTTCTGATCACACCCTTGATGAATGAAGGATCCACTGTAGTACATTAGATAATCTGCAGATTTATCAGCTTTTCATAGAGGCTGGAAAGAAAGATATTTCTACCAGCTACATGAATTTAATCAAGTATGTAACTTTTATGCCTTCACTTAATTTAAAAGTCACAAAGTGGCCCATCCCCCCAAATTATACAAGTAATTGAGCTGTTTGATGATGCAGAACTTGCATGTGTAAGAAGCATCCTCTTGCCTCTGTGAATGAAAGCATTTACAGACACTCAGATACAGTGAAGGATCCACTTATCGCTCCCTCCCTTTATTCCAAGTGCAGTGGTTTTTAATTAAGGGAATAATTTCACACTCTTGTCTTAAAATGTAATATTTATAGCACGAGTACAAAAAGGAGCGTTTCTCATTGGACGTTGAAATACCTATTTATCAGATACATTTTCTGAACTCAGTTTGGACCTTTTGAAAACATGTAATACGAGGTGTTGTAAAGAAATAAAATGATCGTCCATGTTATTATGCTGCTGAAACCAAATGCTGCTGAACCAGGCAGACATTAATGACCAAAGTGATGGAAAAATGCAAGTTTTCTCTTTCTACACTGATCCCTTGATTAAATGTCAACATACGTTTTAGAATTTATTTATTTATTTCAGTTGAACAAAATAAACTTTAACCTTTGAATCACTGCAAAAATTAAATATTTCCACAAGAGCAGAATAATGAAAAGCACCAATATTTACAACATTCTCCTTCAGAAAAGATAACTTCTTGAAAGATTTTCTGTTTTATCTTTCAAGAATATCTATTTTTATCTTTTTAAATATATATTTATTATTATTATTATTATTATTTCAAGAATCACCCCCAAACAACAGCAGAGTTCTGCAATGACTAGCAGTGACAGCTCATATATTCTGATTTGAAAATCAATCAGGCAGCAACAGCTTGGCCAAAGCCTAAATGTATTGTTATTTTCTATTGTCATTATATAATTTGAAATAAGAAAGCTATTTTATGCATGAACCAATAAGTAGTGGGAAGGTCAAGTGAAGGAACATATACCAAAAAAACAACAGTGTCATCATTAAAAAGCACAAAAGACATAGGATTATGGCACCAAACAAGAAAAGGGTGGCAGGAAAAACAAAGCAAGGAAAGCACAATTGGTTAAGGGTGAAAAACCATGCAGAAATAATAGATTTGTTTATGAACTATGTCACTGCCAGCAGTGCTGCTACTTCAGCTGGCGTCATTGGTAATCTTAGCTGAGACAATGACTACACAGACATTTTAAAGCCAAAACAGGAACAAAACAAACAAAATGAGGACAAAGAGGTCAGAAGTGGGCTTATCACAGAAAGTGAAAATAATCATCAACTTGGAAAGTACATCACTGCAGCAGACACTGACTGCTGAAGCAAGTTAGGAAGATAGCACCACAAGTAAAAAATAAATAAATAAATGCTTGAACAATTATTTTATTTGGATGAATACATGTTCTACTTGGATGACATTAAGCTGTATGCCAAAAGTGAGCATGACATCAACGCAGTGAGCCACCTCACTAGGATTTACAGCAGAGACCTTGGAATGTCATTCAAAATGGATAAGCCATTTCCCCTCGGGGATCAGTAAAGTATTCTGATTCTGATTCTAAATGTATTTGATTGGTGCCTGAGAGAGGTGAAATAACCACAGCGGAGAGGCTTGAGCTACTGGAGGGCAACATATCAGATATTCAGGACAATTAGAAGTTACTGGGGATTCTGCAATCACAAAGGAACTCCGATGAGGCTGCAAGGAAGTCCGCTACAGCCAAGTACCTGAAAAAAGTAAGGCAGATCTTGAAGAGCTTGCTGGATGGGAAAAACAAAGTCCAGGCCATCAACACACATGCCCTGGCCTTAATCAGGTACCGCGCTGGCACTGTGAACAGACAACAGTAAGCGATGGACATCACTGATATTAAAATAAGGAAGCTCCTCACAATTTGTGAGGATTTCCTTGCAAGTCCAGCACCATGAGACCCTACATGAAGCAGAAAGAGGGAAGCTGAGGATTACTGAGCATCAAAGTCAACATCCAGGATGAAACAATAAAGATCCAGGAATACATCAAGAAGATGTCCCCTAAGGATAAATGACTAAGTGAATATTTCCGACACCAGAAATCCAGCAAGGAGGAAGGAGATGTGGAGGAGGTCTTCTGTTCAGATAGCAACAAAAGAGACAGAAACTCCTCAGCAGGAACTTCAAGCAATGAAGGCTGCACTTTCTACATGTGAGGAACTCAACCATCAATAGATGTTAGCCCCTGAGGTCTCACCTGATCCTGATACCACAAAGTTGGTCCAGCTCTCTGAGGAACCTCTTCCAGAGGAAAGAAACCATCCTTATCCTGATCCTGAACTGGAGGCCAACTTGTCTGAGGAAATGCTCCCCAGAGAGAAATAAGGAGACTCCATCAGCTTTTAAAAGATTCAGGCGCTTTCTGGGTTTGAGGAAACCAGAAAAGTGGAAGTCAGCTCTTTTTTATCTGACTTGATCTCCTGGTATTTGTTTACTAATATTGTGTGCTTTTAGCCTCTGCAAATGAAGGTGGCTCAAGATTTTTTTTGTCCTGTTCATAGTTCTTTTCATTTCCAAGTTGTGCAGCTGTTGTCACATGTATCTACAGAGTAGCACAAATTAATTAACAGAGAAATAACTGTCCAGGGGGCACTAGTTTAGCCGCCACTGGACTCTCAGTAATAACATATACGTTTTACATCACATATCAAAGTCAGTGTCCTGACCACCTGCCGGGACTGTCTGAGACTTCTTCTTTAAAGTAAAAGCTTCATCACAACTGAACATTTACATAGATATGAACATGCAAATGTTGATATCCAGCAATCAAGAGAGACGAAGTGAGGCAAATAAGAGACTGAAAGGGAGAAGGATCAAAGAAATAGACCAGAAAAGACACAAAAGGAGTCATTTGGATGTTACATGTTAATTAAAAAGAAAATGCTGCTGATGCTGGAGCAAAAAACCTTTTCAACCTCACTTGTGGTTTTTAGTTATTTTTTTTAATACTTGACAATGTTTGGGGCAAATATGTATAGAGTTCAGTTTCTGAGCAGTTTTGCTTTATTTATGTTTTCCCTCTCCTTAATCTTCCTTGCCTCTTTAGTGCTCGCCACACTCTGTTTCATTTCACTTGCTCTTCTAAAGACATTTGCACAGATCCAGATTCTTTCAAACCTCACCACGAGCTTGTGATTTATTTCAGAGGCCCACATCTTTGATTAAAAAAGAGTCCCCACTTCCGACACAGTGGTGTTTCTGAGCCGTGACATCTCAACTGAACAGTCAAGCGTTACTATCACCAAGCAGCAGGAATCTTTGGATTCAGTCCTTCCAGTCTGACTTAGAGTCAGATAAACCCACACTTTATCTACGCATCGACTCATCCGGAATAAGCCACGATTTGTTTTTGAAGAAGCAGCACACACATTGTTTCCATAAGAACATACACAAAAGGAGCTAAAGTTCAACATTTTCTGCAGAACATTATCAGCTCTGATTTAACTAAACATCTACTGATCAACAGTCACAAATAATTAATAATGATAAACAGTTAACAAAACTACTGTATTTGTTGGCTTTGTTGAAGAAAAACACATAAGAAATGTGAAATTATTGATTCTCTCTCTCTCTCTCTCTGTCTGTCTCTCAGAGTAGTCAGCTGTTGTTGGGTCACTGGCAGGTTTGCTGGAAAATCCTCCTGAAGGGGACCCTGATTTCTGCTGGGGCACTTGAGCTCACATGGGTAATGACAGAGTTACTTGGAAGGGCTTTATTGGGAAGAAATGACATCCTCCATCTGAACTGTTGTCTGTTATCCTGTGCTAGTTATGGTTTGTCCGTCATGAACACTACACTCAAATATAAGGGTTTCCATAAGTGGCATCAGAAGACCCCTGGCAGGAGTTCCAAGCTTGACCTTATAGTTGAAATGTCAGATTTGTAGTGGTATGTTGAGCGGTATATAAAGAAGGTACATTTCAAAGCACTTTAACCCTACTAGTGTAAATTCATGAGTAGGTTTGCAAAACAAGTTCCAACTCTTAAACCCAGAAGATCTGGCAAACACTTTCAGGGTACATTGGAAGTACAGTCGACGTGGTGGAAAACAAGGACAAAGACACCACAACTTTCAAAAGCTGATGCTGGAAGAGTCTGAAAATTCAGGCATGCAGATGAGTGTACATGAATGATAATTCTGAGTATGTCTCTGAGGGATGCATCTCTCCTAATGCACAGCGATGAATTAGCATGAATAACAAAATTATTTTTTGTTCTGTGAGTATACATTAATTCTTTATTATTTAATCTAGAACATGAACTCCAGCCACTTTGCTGTTTCTATTCAGCCTACACTAATAGGATGGTGAAAAAAAATTAGTGAAATGTAATTACATTTTTAAAAAAAAAAAATTAGAATCAGAAAATAAATGATGAAATTGGAAATGTATTTTTCAGGAATAATGGTTCACTGAGGTCAATGACATCTCCATCATATAAATGCATGCATTTTTACTATATGATCTGTTTCCATGTGATCTGATAATTAGTTTGCTCCTCCTTGAATATAAGAATTTTATGAGTCTTTACAAATGTTGTGCTCTTTTTATATCCACATGTCTCCATTAAGGCAGGTGGAACAGTATTATGGTTAGTGTTAAAGGGTCAGTTGTACAGCAACAGCAAGATTACTTAGATATATAGTATCTACTTTTAATTCATATTACAAAATTCCCTCTCCATTTAACTACTTATTATAGACATAAATTCATTACTATTGAGAAGGTATGGCTTTCTCATAAGTTTATGTTTGCTTGGCCACCCTTGTTTCAAACCCATGCCAAAAAAAAAAAAAAAACTGTTGTAGGAAATTACTTAATTTGAAATATTGTCATCCAGTGAGTAGATGCCATCATGGCACAGTTAACAAAATCAAGATTTATTGTGGGGCATGTCATTATGGGCCAAGTCTCATCTCAATTCTAACAGCATGGCATTGTATTGATATCACATAGTTTTCTGTGCATTTTCTCATGAAGTGACACACTGGAAAATTAGGTGGCACACTGGATTTGACCTATTTGTCTTCAGTTTCACATATCTGCATTCTAAGTCACCAGTCTTAACTTGTTGTTTCCTCCTAACATCTGTAGTTGCCCACTGGCCTGAGGGCTTTTCACCTCTAGGTTAGAGAGATGAATTCAGAAGATGATTCCTCCAGTAGCGACAATGATGACAGTTCATTCGCGCAGGTCCACCTGAGTTAACTTTGCCATGTTTACAGGCCATGTGTTGCTGTCAGCATTAATCCTTTTCTGTGTAATTAAGATCTCCTCCTAAAAGTTTTTCCATTTTAAGTGTGGATATGTGTGTTCTCCGTTTCTGTGGTAAAATCATCGCAAATGATCACAGAACAACCGTGACTAAGTACTTGTATCAGATCCACATATCTCAGGAGCTTCCTGATAAACACCTACCTTCTAGGAGTTAACTCCTAGCCTCCAGCTACCAGCAGTCATTCAGTAAAGGGCACACAGTAGTGATGGAAGCATCTTGTGTCACAGGTTGAGGCTGCAGTTTCCTGTTTTCCCCTGAACTCATCACTATTTCAGCTTCCCAGTCTGTACACATCCAGCCTTATTGTTTCTATGTTTCTCTTGCTCCCAGTGTTTCTGACCCTGTTGTCTTCTGACTATGTTCTCAGCCTAGCCCTTTTGAATTTTCTCACACAGACTTCAATGGATTTTCTGGTTCTCGATATTGGACTGGTTTTTTGGATTCCAAGCTACAGTCAAGCCCTCTCTGGATGATCTAGCATGGATTCTGACAGCACTTCTGATTTCTGGGCTAATAGACCATGGGATTAGTTACTCTTACTCAGCTTCAATAAACTCTTTTCTCAGCACTAAGAACTGTGTCTGTCTTCCGTGGGTCCTGTCTGCAAATTCATTACATCACGTGCATCACTATCCATTCACTTTGAATGGCGTGATGGCAAGTCTTTCCAACTGAACATTGAGTCCAGTGGTGGGACTGTTGCCCCTGTCAAAAGTTGGGGAATTTTCTACCTTCGATGCATCAGTGTGAGCATCAGCCCCTAAAACTGCAGCTACCCAGCAAGTGCTGACCAATTAAATTGTACTTGGGGGTGGGACATTTTCAAAGTATGCAGCTCATTGGCAGAGTGAAAAGGAAGATATTTGATTGTTTGTTTATGACAACGAAGGCACATCAAAACCCCACCCAGTGAGTATTAACACCACGCTTCTGAGTAAGTATACAGAAGAAACTCAGTGCAGATCTCATTCACCCACAGAGTAAAAAAAAGTGGAGTTTTTTCCTACCTCAGCACCGCAGCTCCAGTAATGGATGAGCCGATCTGAGAGTCCACAGACTCTGTCTTCTCTCTCCTCCACAGAGGTAATTTCTGATTTCACCACTGAAACAACATCTGATACAAAATATTCCACCGTAAACCTCATCTGGCAGCTCTGCAGCTCCTGCAGTCGGGATTGTCTGAAGGATCTGGTGGCCTGATGGTCGGCTTGCCAAGCAACATTGAACATTGTGCTGTGCTGTCCGTGGGAAAAAAAAAATTTAAAACTGCCCTTCAGATAATGTATGGGACACTTGACTGATGTGTTGTCCTCTCTCTTCTACAGTCTGTGCTTCAGAGCCCTCCAGGCCAACCCACAGCAGTCACAACAGTCTGTTAGAACAATTAACAGCACAACAAAAAGCATTCTGATAAAAAGAAAAAAAATGAACCATTAATAATTGTTGGGTCAGAAGCTATGTTCTCAAGTCCATACAGTGCTAAGTGCTAAGTAGCAAAAATGCTACAGTAGCTAGCCACTGGCTATGTTGGCCACCAACCTAAAGAGCAAGCCAAATGTGTCAGTAGAGATTGACACAGCATTGGAGCTGGCTCCCAGTGGTCAGTTGAGGAACTGCAGTTTTTCCTTACTGCTGCCTTTGGTTCAATCCAAAAGCTGTAATGACGGCTGCTGATCAAGGCACCAGGTTTTGCTGAATTGTGCCATCTTTGGATACTGGATCTGATGTCATGCTGCGACAGACTTGTGGCCCTATCAAGATAAAAGTAAAACAACTTGACGGATGAATACTTATATTTTCTTGTGTCAGAAACTTTGCATTTCTTTAAGAATAGAAAAATACACATCCATTGAGCAAATGGGGAAAAAAGGAAGAAAAACTTGGAGGAATACAGGGCTGAAAATCTTAAGACCCTGGCAGCAAGAAAAACTTGAAAGTTGCAGAAATTGATTTGACTGTGAGAAGAGAGTATAGCTCAATACACCTCAAGGCTCTTACATACCACATAAAAAAATTTTATTTATTGAAGTATGAAATTTAAACTAAATTGTTATCTGTAAATCTTACATCTTCACGACAAATGAAAAATTCTCCTGGGACTGGAAAGACATGTTAGCATGGATTTGGTTTCACCACCTTGATGGAATATTGAAACTTGGAGTATCCCTTTAAATCTCATTTCTGCCTTATTATGTAATGATAAAGCAATTACAAAGACTTAACGGTGACCTTTAAAGGAAAAAAACGAATGATGAGAAATAATGACCAGGGGTCTCAAGATAATTCATAAGTGTTATGATATTGATTCGGAGAACTCATAGTTTTGTAGTTAATCCAAAATAAGATTAAACATTGCTTTTTCATTATCTCTGGTTGTGATAGTCCTACAGTCACTAGAGTTAGATCATTTAAATCATCATGCAAAGAGAATGATAATAGACATATTTCAAATATTGCAAATTAAATTTAGATTGAGTTTACAAACTCTCACTAAACTTTAACACTTAGTGTCTGTAAAGTGTCTTCAGAGGAATGCAGCCTAGAAAAGTTTACATTTGGCCCAGTAAAGAGAGGTCTGTCTCCTTATTGGTTCAGATACCATGGCAACCATGTATTGTCTCAGGCATAGGCCAAAAACCGGCATGTGAGGCATAAATTTGTCTTCCTTTGTGCCACAGAGGCTGAGTTTTAGTGGCCATCTTGTCATGTGTTTGTTAGACACCCACATTCCTGGTTGTAGAGGAAACTCCATAAACTTAATGCAAATGTCCCATAAAACCTTCCACAGCCTCCATGCACTGCTACAGGTTTGAGGTGAACAGCACAATGCTAAAGTATCCAAATGTGTAAACTGTGTTAAACTAAACCAATGTTTCAACACTTATATTCCTTTTTCAAGACTGTGTAGAAACATTCGGCCTTGATGTGAACAATAACGATATTTTCAGATAAATTGGTGAGTTATTTATTTTTTCTGCCATCACTGCACAATTATTGTTATGTCTCAACGCTTTAAGTAACAGCTTTATGTTGGTGATGAAGAATGAAATAAACATAAACACCTAAAAAAAAAAAGACTAGAGATGATGAAGCACTTTAAGTTGCTGTAAATGTTCCTCAGTGCTTCGATCATCAAATAAATCACTTCAATTAGCTTAATGAGAAAAGACAATCATGATATTATCCTCAGGTTCCAGTAAACACATTAATAAGAGTCAAAGACTTCAGTGTAGACTTGCTTAGTTGCCATTCAGGCCAGAAGGTGCATATCTTGCTCTGATATGTGTCTGCGGACTTACCGACAAAGCAAAGTGTGAAAATCTCTTTGCAGAGCATTCCCATTAGTAATGTGCTGACAACGATAGCGTAAAAAGCTAACTTCTTTTAACAAAACAAAGCACAAACACGAAGAAAGCCCCACTGTGAAGGAAACTAGATTCGTAACTAAAGGGGCCAGGCAACTAAGTAGAAAAAAGCCAGCACCACAATGCAACACTTCAGTGGGGTAATCAGTTCTCTGTATAAGAATCACATTGATCATCCCTCTCCGGGGGGCAGATCAGGCCTCACTGCTAGGGCTTTCTCATCAAGTCATTGGTCTTCAACTTTAGTCCTCAGAACCTGCAGTCCTGCAGGTTTTAGATGTTTCCCTGCTTCAAACACCTGATTCTAATTAATGTCCATCATTAGCATGTCATGTGTATCAGGGTGTGTTTAAACAGGGAAACATCTAAAACAAGCAGGTCCATGAGCCCTGAGGACCAGGGTTGAAGGCAGCTGCATTAAGTGATCACACTGATGTGAGGTGGAATTCGTGTGGATTTATGGCTTCCTGACTGCCTCTGCTCAACATCTCATTAAAGTTCAAGGTTGATAATACCTGAGAGCCACCTACAGATAGCAAGGACACACAAAGATGAAAACATGTCACGCACACTGTAATCTGAGTGCCACATGTTTTTGGTTGGAGCAACTGTGGGTTTATCATTTGTGGAAGTCACAGTGCTCTAAATCCACAGGCCAGGTTAGCACTCATAGCTGGATGGTTTGAAAGGCACAGCTCCAGCAGTCCCGGCTGCAGGGTTCGTAATTACAAGGTACCAAATGGAAATGTGAAATTGGTTTGTTTTATGGGCTACAAGAAAGACATTTTTGGCATCTCTTTACTGTAATCGAAACTTCATGGAACTGTATTGAAATTTCTTCACAGAGCATTGCTGGTTTTCTTTCTGAGTGAGGTGAGCTATTCTTCAGCTTTTTCAGCAGATAAGCCTTGATTACATTTTGGGTGCTACACCTTCATATGTCCAAATGCTGGCAATACACAAGGTGGATTTTATAAATTTCTATCTGCTTGTAATTTTGTTATAGCCAATTCTAAAGTCTGTTAAAACTTCAAATTATATTGAAATAAAATTAGCTACTAATGTTTACACGAATAACATTGTGTGGATATTCATGTTGATTTGATTGTCTTTTGCACTATATTTTAGCTGGATTCTTGGAGCATACTTATGCATGGTCAGGGGCCCAAAAAGCCTATGACCACCTGCACCACTAGCCGTCTCAGTACATCTTTCCACACCAACAACCCCAAGATGCTCAGATCAACCCTTGGTCAAAGTTTTGGGAGAGTCTCAGAATGATCCCTAGCCACATCTACCATCAAACCACTGTTCACCAAGAAGCCCAGGGCCCCTATGAGTG
Organism: Zenarchopterus dispar; assembly: GCA_028564865.1. NCBI lineage: Eukaryota > Metazoa > Chordata > Actinopteri > Beloniformes > Zenarchopteridae > Zenarchopterus > Zenarchopterus dispar. The sequence goes on from JAOWBL010005328.1 coordinate 20,171, forward strand.
ACAGCATCAAGTTGCCATTGAATGGCCACATACATCAATGCCACATGGGACCATCCTTCATTTGAACTTGAAGCTTTACAATTTCATTGAATTTACTAGCTTGCTGCTTTGGAAGACACAAAGGATTCAGCTCACTGACACGAGTCTCTGGGAGTGGTGTTGATTCTAGTCATATGCTAGGCTTCATGCCAGAGTCAATGGTCTTCCCCGGGATTATTTATAAAAGTTTTATAAAAGGCTTATATGGAGGTAAACATGCTTGTATTTACTACAGTGTGACTGCTCCCATCACACACAGTTTTTACAAATGTCGAGATCCACATAGACCTGCAAGTTTAGACTTCATTTTAAGTAACACAGAGCCATCAAAATAAAGTTTCAACATAGCCTGGACAAAAATGGTCCATAAAATACCTCAATTGTGGTCCACAACACCACTATCCACAACACGTGCCATTGCCCATCTTAACCATGTTAATCATGTTTGCTTTAATAAATGTGCTTTCTCCATATTCCCCTGCATCATTTAACTTATCACAATTCAAGAACAAAGCTTTCCACTCAAAAGAAATTAGCTTTGACTTGTGACATTTGTTCATATAGAGAACACTTGTCAGGAAGCGATGTAAGATGTGATGGGTTGCTAGGAAACATGTTGGAAGCGTTTAAAGGCTGGATGAGTTGTGCCATCAGCCCAGTGTTGTGGATCACTCAAACATGTTTCGGCCAATTGCCTGACGATAGCATGAGGGCAACTTAGCAGCGATTTAACATGCTGCTACCGAAACAACATGGTTTAACATGGAGTTGTGCTCTAAGTCAAAGATCCAACAAGCACAGGTTTAGCTGATCCAAAGTTAAACCAGCTGGAGAAAGAAAGTATTGGCATTCTGGAAGAAACTGGAATGTCAGCATTAGCCTGTTTTGGAGTCATCACAAAACGACATAATATTGTTTTAACTGATTTTTCTTAAGCATCTATTGTACCTTATCTTCTGTAATAAAAGACATCTTTTAAATCTTGACATTAAAGTGTTTAAAAAGGAGCTGATGTGATTTAATCTTTAATATCTGGATTATGGCTGATTCGTAAAAGCCACTGTAAGTTATAGAAACTGATGACATGCAAGAACATCCTTGCTGAGCTACAAAAATAAGTTCTGTGATACTGCTTTAACTAAAAGAAATTTTTAAAAAGCTGAGAGTTTTAAACAGAAACACAACAGTGTAATCATTAGGCTAAAATTAACATCACCAAAAGCTCAGAGGTTACACACAATGTCATACTTGCATTGTGTGCACTGTGGACAGTGTTAATAAACAATCTTGTGTCCGTAATACCAGATTTGAGCCTGGTTATTTCTTCTTGCATGGTAGATTTGGGCAATCACAAGGTTCAAACATTTTGCACTGTGCATACATACAAGCAACAACATAAAAACAACATTACATAAAAGAACAAATGGAAATTCAACAAAAAAATGACTACTAGATTACAGTATTGTATATACTGCTGGAGCTACTATATGTCCTTTCGAAAGTAGTCATTCTTTATGATAACTTTGATTGACAGTAAACAAAAGTTCACAGAAACAACTGTCGTCAAATTTAAAGTGGGGTGCTTCTTATTCCTGATTTGTGTGCAGAAGTAGAAAACATCAACTTTCAGTATCTTAGCTCCACCAACTTTAAACTTCCAACATAAAGAAACGAAGAAATCTGCTTTCCATTATGTTGTGGTTGGTTTACTATAATTAATGAACAGTGTCACAACAGATGGAAAGTGAGCGCTTTAAACTTCTTGGAAATTAATAGTTGTCATTCCTTATTTAATTCATACACATTTAAGTCTAAATAAAACCCTGATAATGTCTCCATAATTCACCCGCAGAGAACAGAAATCTGGTTTCCTCATTGTTTCCATCTCATTATTTAACAACACACGCCTTCTTGTAGTGCACAAAATCAAATAATTCTTCTGTTCCCTGTCAGACAGCTGTCCCAGACCGTATTATTGTCACCATATGGAGAAGTAAGCTCCTTACCTCTTCTGCTCATGCAAGACACTTGACATTAAAAAAGTTTGGGACGCCCATAATTTTGCAGCCCTACAGTTCATATGAAGCCAAGCTGATTACCCATTCAGTGTGAAACGACAGTTTGAAAGAGCCAAATCTCTGACAGGTGGCTCTTTGTCATTAGTATTCCAACGTAACACCCACTCCGCCCCACTCACCTTGCAGTGCTGAAACCCATGGCAAAATCTGCACAAGTGCACAAAGACACATATCAGCACATGCACAGTGGAGCAATTAGCCAAGGAGAAGAGTGAGAGATACTTGAACAAACACCTGGAAAAATGAAGCAAGATAAGGTGCGGATTGCTTGTCACTGAGGTGAACAACATCCGTCGTCCACAGCACATTGACACATGCACAAAGGAGCCAATCAGGGAGAGAAGGAGAGGGAACTGTAAATGACATTTGAGCATCAGCACACAAAGCAACTGCTGATAGCAACAGAAAGTGAATGACTTTAAGGTGTAAATTCGTTACATTCCCTTTTTTTGAGGTGGTATACTGAATAGCTGGAAGTGAGTCATGATAGCTCTGCTTCTATGAGATCCCCTTTCCTCTGTTAAAGGTAGGTGTGATAGAGTAAAAAAGCCTCGCTTAGAATAACTCAAATATATATTTTTTTAAAACGAAACAAACAACAATGTTGTTTGTTGGAGAGTTCAAAGTTTAGCGGAGAGAGAAAGGTGTGCTTCAAATCTGCAGAGATCACCAATATTGTATTGCAGAGTTGTGTTTATAGTCTGGCAAGAGCTGAGTCGAGAACATCACATGCAGTGTTGGAGGGCAGACAGAAATTCAGAGCACAGCTGCTCAAAATCTGGGGAGAGTAGAGGCTCTTCCACAGTTAACACGTCAAGGCCAGGATCCCACCAAGTTTTGTTAGGCAAGCACTAGCACTGCTTGCTGAACCCCCTTCTTGGGGTTGAAGTCAGTGGCAACATACATCGGGCATAATCTGGAGACAGTCAAAGACAGGCGCTCTCTGGTTAAACTGCTCTCAGTCACAATCCATCCCATCCACTACATGACACACTACAGTAGAGGAACGTCAGAGCGCTTTTCCCAGTGGACTGCCCCTCAGCAAAAACTCTTATGGGGACCGTAGTAAGTAAGTACCTCTTACTGTGGTAGGTAAAGGGTTATTAAACTTGTCTTTTCATCTGTCATATATACGCTTAAGTAACAATGACCATTTTTAAACTTGAATTTAACATTGCAAAAAGAAGCCCATAATGTCCCTCTTTCTCTGTCTTTTACTATGCAGCTCTTATTTAACTGCTAAGTGTGTGTTAATGTGTCTGCTGCTGCGACAAAACAATTTCCCTTGGGATTAATAAAATACTTATGTATCTCTATCAGTCCATCTTTTACCCTTGCTGCTCTTTCTTTCTGTTATTATATCTCATCCTTTGGAGAAGTGTTGTAGTCAGGCATATTCTCCTGCAGCCATGTCTGGGTGAAGCACCATCTCACATATCAATGGATGTCCTGCAGTGATCCAGCCAATGTCATGACTCGAACTCGCTTGTCTTTTACAGGATCGACAGAGAACACCGACAGACTGATATTTATTCATTATTCATACCTCGTAGGAAATTTGATTCAGTATGTATGCTAAATTGCATAGACAAGAAGAATTGGAACTTACAGATTTAGTTTTATACTTGTGTGTTCCACTGAAACTACTAAACAGTAATAATATGAAAATGTGATGTGTACTTAGATAAAACCTCAGAATCTGAACACTGCAGAGAGAAATTTCAGCAAGTTTTAAAGGCAGTGAAGAAGAGCTTCAAGCAGCCATTGCGTGATTTTCACATGTGATGGACATGACCACACACAACCATGTGCTGATCCCTTCTGCTGGAGCTCTTTTTTGAATGTTTCTCTTCAACATTATGGATTTATACTGAAAACTTTACTTAGCCTGTTGGTTCAATTTGGGATAGTCTGTTAACTCATGATGCAAGTTAATCTTACCAGGATTTTCAGGTTCGTTTGGGAACTGTAAAAACTGCAAACTGAAGACCCTTTTTATTGAGTTGTCAGTGTTTTGTATCTGATACAAAATAAAATCTGATCCCAGACAGGGCACCTGTCATACACAAGGTAACTAAAACTGTTGCATAATTACTGTACTTTAAGAGAAACTATTAAAATATCATATAAAAATAACTGAAAGAAAAACTGAAAATAATTTGACTCACTTATTGAAAATCTCCAGCATTTTCAAATATCTTCTGCTTTTAAAAGCATTTATATGAGTTGACAGTTTTTAAGTTTAACTTCACTGTGCATAGTTTGGGAAGACTTGCTAAATTTGTCTTGTTGACCTGAGAGGCTTGAGGCCAGCCCTTAATGTTTTATAGACCAGTGGAAGTATTTACCATCTGCTCTATATTTCTACTTTCTGGAGGTTGTTGGCAGCAATGTTGTGGGTAAGCTGTAGCTTTTGGGTTGATTTTTCTAATCGAGACCCATAAAGACACTATTACAATGTCCACATTTGCAGAAAATTAACACAATGACAAGTTTATTTGGACAGAAATCCTTTAATCCTTCAATTGTTGCTGTTCAAAAATGACCTTTGGGTGGTTTTCTAGCTGTCTTC
>JAOWBL010005330.1:0-10310 GCA_028564865.1 Zenarchopterus dispar
AGTTCTTTTGTATTGTGGTTTGATTGATTGCAGTGTTTACAATGTGTCTGGGTTTAAGTTCCATCCATCCATCCATCAATCCATCCATCCATCCATCCATCCATCCATCCATCCATCCGTCCATTTTCTTTACCCGCTGAATCCATCTACTGGGTCACAGGGGTCTGCTGGAGCCAGACCCAGCCCATTTCAGGCGATAGGCAGGGATACACCCTGGACAGGTCACCAGTCCATCGCAGCGCCACATATACAGACAAATAACCATGCACACGCACGCTCACACCTACTGGGATTTTAGAGTTGTCAATCAACCTAACTTACATGTTTTTGAACTGTGGGAAAAAAGTGGAGTACCTGGAGAAAACCCACAGACAAACATATTACCTATGGAAATTGATTTAGTTTACTGAGTCCAAGAAAATAATGTCTCTTTTCCCAAATAAGACCTGAGACATATCAAAAAAATGTTTTAGAGAGAGATTTTGATCCAAAACTGTCTCTTTTCATACATGTCTGAAATCATAAATTAAATACCATGAAAAAAAGTGGCAAACCAATGACAGTCAGACTTTGGATAAGGATGTACTTTGGAATATGAAACATGGAATTAAGTGACATTATTTCTCCTCTTCCTGCTCTTCTGGAGTGTCAGGATCCAGTTAACTGTTGGCAGATTTCAGTTCACCATGAGAGTAAGCTTTATGCTCAGTTTAATCTTGCTTCATTCATGTTTTTCATCCCCGACGAGTACACCATAATCCACGGCAGTTCCTTTCAGTGGCTCAGCTGGGTCAGTCAGGGACTCCGGAGTCGTGTTTAAAGTCTTAAATCGCTCCTTCAGCTGGAGCTTGAAGGCAGAGGCCTCCTCACTCTACATTTATTACGCTTCTTTTGTGAATAATGAAATTACAAAAGGGAGCATGTTTACAACATCCTGGATGTTGGTGAAAGTGGAAAACAAGTTTTGGTGCTTTTTTCTAGAAGATTTTAGTCACTGAAGGGAAATAAAAGGAAAAAAAAACAACCTGTAGATTTAAAGGGTCCTAAAAGAGACCTGGAAATCTTAACATGGAATTGTCTCTTGGTGTGAAGGTAAATGTTTTTTATTTTATTTTATTCTTTCCATGATGGACAGGCAATCAGTCCCATGTCTGCCCCACCTCTGGCCCAGTGACAGCAAGGAGAAGCCCCAGTCCCCCTAACCCTCCCACCCCACCCATGACCCACACTAGGATAAAACAGGTTTGGGAAATAATACTCCCTTTAGATTTATATTACATTTAAACATATCAAACCAGCTTCCTTTTAGAACAAAACATAATAAATTCTCAGTAACACTAAGGATGCATCATTTTAATTTAAGCCGAGGTTGACTGGTATCGATCACTTACCTCAAAAATGTTTTTACAAGTTATTAATTTAATAAGAGAAGATTAATTACTTTCATATAGAGAATGTGCTTGTCTGTCTGTCCGTCTGTCTGTGTAGCTGCATGTCCACCTCTCCACTAAATGGGACTGGTGTCCTCTCATTGTGTGGGTTGCTGTGGGGTTTTATACAGGGACACACGAAGAAGCATCAAATAGCTTCTATTCAAAATGAACAAGATTACTGTGGAACTGCTAATTACACCTTGGATTAACACATTTTTTACTGTATATCCAATATCAGTCACCCTATGGCATTCCTCCTCCACTTCACCCATTTTTGGACATCTTTAGTCGGGTTGTTGGTTCTACATGTGTCCGTCTTCGCCATGACAATGAGTTTCTTCTGTATCCTTTCACACAGACGTTTGGGAAACATCTAGAAAAGCCAGATTTATTCTTTGCATTGAAGAAGAAAAGGACGACGATGGCTTGCCAGGCCATCCAACGCCGTCTGTCAGTCCGTACCGCACCGTCACTCCTGAATGATGAATAAACGTTTGCAAGTCTGGATGTGAAACCCTGCAGGCTTTCTCAGCAGAAATCTGTCAGTGTCTGAAATGTTTTACATCATGTTGGACACTTATTTTGAGTATTTGGAGTGGGTTAAAAAAAAGGAAAACACAAAGTTGGGGCAGCTTTAGTCTGAAGATTAACAACAAAAGCAAAAATGGATGCTGCTGAAGGCATGAAATGTCAAAAGTCAAATATGCTGACAAAGGAATTTTGGAGGCTTTTCATCTTTGTTACAAACATTACACATGGAAACTTGTACATGTATACAGTTTTTAAATTTGCATTTGAGCAGCTCTTCCAGCGGTGAAGCTCAACGCTCAGCCCCAGATGAAGAGAAATGTCTGTGCAGGTTAGCATCTCAGAGCGCCGCCGCCAGCCAGCTGTCCGTCGCCATGGCGCTGCCAAAAAATGTGACTCACCAGCTCTGGCATCTGGATACCTGGCAGGCCCATCTGAGCCAAAGCTCTCCAATCAGAGCGAGAGCTGCATCCCTGAAATACGGAACAAATACTTAATGATGCCATCTTACTTTGTTTGTTTTTTTGTTAGTGTTCTTATTTGTGATGAATTTTGAAAGATTCCCGTGAGTTCTCTGTCTTGACAAGCAATGACGATGATTATCCCACATAAAAGGAAAAAAAAATCACAAGTAACACTAATCACATGTGACTCCCTGCTAGTAACAGAAATGAGTTTTGTCTGACCATATGTATAATTTAAAAAGTGTGGGTTGTTTTAATAATTAAGTCAGAAATCATCCCTGAAACCTTTTCATCATAAATTCCCAGTCATGATGAAAAGTCACTCTGCAGCTCTGCACTTCATAAAGGCATCAGAATTTTGTAAAAATTTTGATAAATATAAGCATTTGTGGCCACATGAATTCAGTATTAATGAAAATGTATTGTTATGAGTACAGTTTTATCATGTTTAGCTTTTTTAACTTGCCCTGTCCTTAATTCTGGTATCAAACTGAGTAAATCCAGCAGAACAAATGTAATGTAGGCATCTACGTAGAAATATATCTTAAATCTCCCGTAACAATGCTGTATTTATAATCTCGTCATTTCTACATTTACTCTTGTTCAACAACGTTTTTCTGTGACATCACATATTAATATTTTCTGTATATAAATCAAACAATAATCTCAGTGTCAGCTCAGTTTTGGATGACTGTAAACATAGAAAACTCTCTTCAGTACTTTTTAATGGTCTTTGCTTTCTCGGGATTTGTTTCTGGGAAATTGTGTCTCATATTTACAAAGCTGACTCAGACAATAATGAAAAAAATTGATGTGTGTGAGCAGGTATGAACAATGGCCTGTCTTTATAACAACACTGGAAAGATAAACAATGATCTGTTCTTGTGTGAAAGTGATTGTTCTGACTTATCTTCAGTGTGTGTTGCTTAGAAACTATGTTTTTCTAATTTCTCAAATCAAATTCTGAATCTCGCTGAAATGCTCGAGTCAGCTGACTCCATTCTGGCGCGTATTTTATCTCTCTGACACTGAACACGGCGTTCTCTGAAACTGCTGGATATTTCATTAGTTCAGAGCTCCTCAGCACTGGCGAAACTTTGCAGAAAATTTACTTTGGACACGGAGGCAAACTGTGTTTACAGACGGAGAAGCCCAAGCAGAAGCTGCCAGCCACATTTCTGGCCCTCCCCAGCTGTGACGTTGTGTGGTCTTCCTCTGTGAGTCACCTGGTCACCTCAAGCACCTGAGGCACAACTGGCCCGCTTTTAGGGTCTGAAATATTTCCACTTCTTTATTTTTTCACCTTCCTGTCTGAGAAACAACTCCAGCATCATTTTTTGTTTAATCCATTACTACAATTTACACCAATCAGTCATAAAATTATCTGCTTGACACAGTGATTCCAATCAGGGAAAGAGTGATACTTTTTTACACACTAATGTACAACTTTGAGCATAAACTGTGGATCCAGACTCTGAGAAGATTTTACCTGGAATTCTGGACAAATTTTGTGGTATTATTTGTTCGCAGTAGTTTCACTTAAATACTGTCGCTGGCAACAGAAAATGACTCACATTCTTTGAGATACTTTAACTCTTTTGTAGAATGCTATAATGCATTTTGAAAGGGAGGGAGTATCGCTCGTTCCTGGGATCACTGTGAATGCCCAGCTGGAGGGTGGAGGCGGAATAAAGAGGGATTCACCAGTACCTCCCCATCACACATTTGCTGTGTGAAAGAAACAAGCGATCGGCAGAGGACGGCACACCGGGGCCTGACAGGGAAGGAAAGCAGAAGCAAGACAATGCTGTTTTTAAAAATGCATGCAGCCTCCAGCGCATACATTGCGGTATGTTTATGTACTGCTGTGGTGTGGGAGAAATCGGCTCTTTTTTTTTGAATATAGCTGAAACAGTGGAGGAAGTGATGGATGTCAGGGAGACTTGCACTAAACCAAATACCACTTTTATCCTGGGAGTAGAGGTGGAGGTGTTTGAGAGTGTCAGACACTTGGGAGTCCAGATGGACTTAGGGATTTTTAATGTAAGCAGCAGGATATGTTGTGTGGGTTGTTTCTGTTGTTTCTAATGCAGGCTCCTGTGCAGTTATCTGCTGGGGCAGCAGAAGCAGAGCAAGTCACACACACACACACACAAAACACAACTGAACAAGCTAATTAACACTGCAGGCGCAGTGATGGGCACACTGTGAAGTACCTCAATGTTTATTCAGTGGGAGGCTTTTACTGTACTGTAGGGACTGCTGCAGGAAATTACTGCTGCCTGCTGCCATACCACCATACAATAACTATTCTTTGTGTGGTGAGAGAAGGACCATTCTTTACTTTTTCACTGAGTTGTACTGCATACATACATTACATACAAGAACAACTGCATAAAGACTAAAATTCATTTCTTTTCCCCTGGCACTCACTACTCCCATAATACAGTTTATACATGCACAGCTCAGTCAAACTCAACTGTTCATGCAGAGATGCATGAACAGCATTTTTAGGATTTAATCGATTTCCATTCTTTTCATTAGTGGGATGCTATTTGTAGGGGTGTGTATGTATGTATAAATGTTTCTATGGCTTATCCATATCCTGTGCAAGTTGTCTATAAAATCAATCCAGCAATTCAACCAACTGGCAGTCATCATTAGTTTATAGTTTGCTTCTATAAAAATGATTTATTAGGCATAACCAGAGTCACGAGTGCATAACTGAGTACAGCACATAAAAAACGAGGGTACGATATCCCATTACAAACCCAACTACCAAAGCAACACACAGAGGCATCACCTGCATAGACGGAAGGGTAAGATCACTTTATAGAGTTTGAAGTTTGGACAATCCAAGGATTGGGTAGAACAGAGCCCCTCCAATGGTGTCTTCAGGTCCCAGTACAGAGGGAGAGTAGAAGACTCGGTCCTCAAACTCAACCAATTAGGGATGGGGAGCCACACAGCAGTATCGACCTTCCTCACTGCCTCAATGAACATAAAACTTCCAAAACACCATTCAAGTGTGGAGACAGTGGTCCATTCTTTTTTTTTTTGGACACAGTATGTGAGATAAACTGCACTAAACCAAACACCACGTTTATCCTGGGAGTAGAGGTGGAGGTGTTGCATTCTGGAAATTCTTTTGGAAGTGGCAGACTTTCTGGGTATGTTTTGGGTATCACAGATTGAGAATTCCTGTAGAAATTTTCTCAGAACTGGACAAAGTATGCACAAGAAAAATGATCTTACAGCTATGGCTGATATGCAGGTGTTTCTTCGTGGTTTCTGAAATAGATACACCAGTAAAAATCTGTTACAGCAAAGGCAGGCATGTCTAAAGCTCCTTTTCGACTGCAGGAACTTTCCCTGGGGACTGGGATGGTATTTTCCACTGTGGAAAGGTATTTCTGCACCTGTGGAGCTGTTCTGCACTTTTGCACTACACGGATAGTTATCAGTATAGGTCCAGGGTAATTTCTTAACCCTCCCCCAAAAATTCCAAAGACTCGATAATCAAGCAAAAATAGTTTATAAAATAAAATATTTGGGGGCATTACTTGAAGGTTTTCATTTGAATAAATAACTCTAATTTAATCTCAGGAAAGGAAAGGAAAACAATGATGTGGTGGGTGTGGTACATAACCTTGAACCAGAATAGTAGCTTTCCGTCTTGTGAATTATTTTCTGCAGTCTATATGCAGCAATAAAAAAATAATTGTACATAATACAACTAAAGCTAAAATTATACATGCAGGTAAATCGCTCATCATAGCCTGGAAACCTGCATGTACATTCAACACTTAGAGTGACATGGATCTTTGTCAACCTTTTAGGGAATGCTAAACTCTGTTACCAGAATAAGGTAATAGAGTGATTAAAGCAGACAGGGAAGCAGTGTAACAAACAAAGATTATTTCTCATTTTCATCTTGTATCCTTCCCTCTGTTTTCTGCTGAAGCAGTTGCCAACATTGAAGGAATGTAAACCTTAAGGAGCTCCTAATGATTTTCGACTGACCGTCCAGCTCTGAGAAACCCTAAAAGCACCCTTTGTTCATTACACACCCAAAGATGCACGCTTAAAGTGTGTCAGCAGAAGGAGCTACACAAACTAAATTTGTGTTTCACTGCTTCCTTTGCAAGTTGGCAGGTTTATTTGGCTGAAGGCTGACAGGCTTTTTTAAAAGGAGGTATGGCAAATTGAATGTTGAAGTTTTGTTTCTTGAGGCTACGTTGGCTCTGAAGTGGAGTTTGTTTCTGGGTCTTTGTTTTTCAGCATCAACTTTCACACTTTCAAAGAATTAACAGGAACACAATATATCAAGCTGTAAGCAAGTCGGCAGCATTTTGCATCAAATCATGTAACAAACGTTTCATTTCAACATGTTAAAATGCTGCTGAAAAAGCAACTGAACTCCCATCCCAAGAGCTCGAAACTGCAGGATTTCCTTAATATTGCTTTTAAAATTTAAGTTCACCTACACACAGCATAAACACATACATGCATCCATGTGGATACGTGCACACATTCTGCTTACATGCATGTTTTAGGTGCACAGCCTTGTCTTGTCCTTAAAAAAGGTGTGTGTGTGTTTGTGTGTGTGTGTGTGTGTGTGTTAGGAACTTCCTCTCCACAGACAGCTGGGATTGCAAATCTGATTGTCTGTTTATTTGTGTGTGTGTGTGTGTGTGTGTGTGTGTGTGTGTGTGTGTGTGTGTGTGTGTGTGTGTGCATGCTCCATCCAGTCCCCCCCTCCCACACACACCCCCACCCCCACCCACTAGAACACAACTCTCTTTCTGCCCCTGCTCTTCCCTGTCCCTTTTTTCTGTTCATCTCTCCACCTCAGGGACCCAGTCCACATGTGGTTAAGTATGTTTCCACTGCCTCCTCGTTTCAGAGGAGAGGTGGAGCTGAGCCCTCGGGGCACGGCTGTCTAATGAGACGCCGGCTCCTCTGCGTTTTGTGTTGTCAGAACAGAGAAACTTTGCCTCGCCACTGCCACTGAAGCCAAGTTACCTCTGTGGGGGGACTAGCCAGGCTGCAGTGCAGCATCTTTAAAAGGATTTAGTGCAGCTGAGCGTGAAATCCCAGTCCCTCGTGGTGGATATCCTTATTTAAACAGACGTTAAAATCACAACCACCTGGAAGTTTGGATGTATGATCACCTGAGGGCTTATCTGTCTGTCTGTATTTGTTTGTTTATTGTTGACTGGAAAGTCATATATTTAGCCTACAAAGTCTGCACATCAAACCAAGTCTCACATACTCTTGAAATGTATCCATATTTAAATATTTACTTGTCATAAGAATTCTAAAATAAAACATCAACCTGAATTTAACTTCATGTTTGATTCACTATGCTCACACACCAAATAGGAAAAAAAAAAATATTTAAAAAATGTTATACCTACAAAGCAAAAGCAAAAAACAAAAAGCTACAGTCACAATAACCTGTACAAACAGCTGTGAACACCCTACGAATGATTTTTTTGGACCATTTCCTACAGCCTCCTTAAGGCAGCCTTAAGAATCCAGCTTTCATAGCTTGTTCGTAAGTTCGTGGTCAGGTTGATGGTCATGTGAAAGAATTTCTACGAAAGCGCCATGAAAAACTACGTTGGACGAATACCTTAGGAACAGCCTAAGAGAACAACACATGTTTGTGGATCATGTGGATCCCACATTAGATCCACTGCACCATCTAAGATCCACCTAAGAGCTACCTAATAAGACTTTGTCTGTCATGAACTCCCCTAACAAAACTGGTTAACACACCTGTTATGACCAGACTGCATCGTTCCTTAATTACTTTTGTCACTATCTGCACACTAAAAGTTAAAAAGTCACAGCCTGAATACGAACTATTTCATAGAACCACAGTGGGTGTGTGGTGTTACTTCAGATTAATGTTGGAACACAGATGTAGATATTAGTCTGAACTGTTTCATTAGCAGGAAATGTATTAAATATATTCCATAGTCATGAGGTTTAAGCACATGAAACTTTTTATATTTTCATGGGAAACGTCAGCTTGTGACAGAAAATCCTGAAAGCTAATTGAACTGTATTTCACCTCAACTCTTTCTCCACTTGTGAAATATTCAGAGAGGGTCAGTGCTGCAAGGATTGCATCACGTTGTGAATATTATGATTTATAGTCATATAGAATTAGGGTTTTTGGTGCTTTCTATTCCTTTGCCATCTAAGTGAGAAGCCTCCTTTTGCTGTTTTGCGGTTGTGTCGAGGCTTCAGCAAACGCCTCTGTAGATTGTATTTTTCAGGTTGCTTCTGGGTAATAGGTAAAATAAATAACAAATTTGTCTTTGCCTTCATTTGAAATTTCACTGTCTGAAAGACTAAGTGTAGACAAAAAGAATCAGGAATGATTTTAATCAAAGAATTACATGCAGTGGTAGTTTACCTCACAAAAACATAAAAGTGCCATGACCACATTATGACCACAATGACATGATTGGGTACACTGTTGGTGGTCATAATATACATACTCTCCGGAAATGGAAGATATGTTCTGATTAAGACAAAAAGAAATCCTTGTAGTTAAAAACAAATCAACTGCAAACTCCTTTTACATCGAAGGAAAGCCTAAACATCACTCACTGGCCTATAACACGGGGATAAACTAAGGCCAAAGGTTGCAGGAAGCAGGGGTCCGATCATAATCCTCTAATAAATATACACAGTCGATGATGGACATCTTGACATCGGGGTCACAGAGAGGGAGATATATTGCTTTTGCCCTCTAAGAAGCCAAAGATAGAAACTAAAGAATTCCTGGTCCTCAGTTGTAGATACGGAACGTTCTACTCTACATCTTCATTAACACAAGGGTTCAAACTCCAGAAAAAGACCATTGTAACGTGCCACCCAGTAGAAGCATAAAAGTTGGAGCTCTGTGCCAGTTCAGCCCTCTGGCCTGTCTGCACGGTCATCCATCATGTTATCATGTGCTGCCTGTGGATAAGGCAGCTTTCGGGCGAAGCTTAGCCTGTCATCGCCGCAGGGTCGGGTCCAAAATAAGCACGGTGTGGTCCAGCTGTTACAAGCACTCAGGGTAGCCACAATGGGCTGCTTGTGTCGGGAGTGGAGTGGGAGGCTTGTGCTCACAACATTTAAGCCTCTCCTCAAGAGCTCTAATTGCGTCAGCGCTCCACAGCTGTGTTGCAGCGAGCCGGCGGATTGTGTGTTTTGTAGCAGATCCGAGCAAGGAGTGGATTTGTGTGTGTTTTCATTTATTTCTTCTACTTCAAATTACCAGCAGTATCACTCCCAGCGGGTTTTGCTGGGAATTTTTCAATTGGTATTGGCCAAGTGGTGCTGAAAACATCACAGTTTACATAAAGTGAGATCATTCTGTCATTAATCACTCCTGAGACTTTTTCAAACCCATTATATAGTATTTGTTGCTTTTGTAGCACAATGAATCAGTTTCACAGATTAAATGCTGAAATATCTGCAAAACACATCAGTCATTTCTCTGTTCATGGAAAATATGCATTCAAAGAACAATTAGGAAGGAGCACAATGCCAGTGGTTTTCATATGTTGATTTAAAAAAAAACCCCGATATGTTCATAATGCAAGTGAAGAACATTTCAATCTCAAGCTCATTCTGTGTATGTATGTCTGTGGGGAGTTTAACCTGCTGTCTTTTGGTCAAGACTTGGCTATATATATATATATATATATATATATATATATATATATATATATATATATATATACACATATATACACATATGTATGTATGTATGAATATGTATATATGTGTGTATATATATATATATGTATATATGTGTGTGTACGTATATATATATATATATATATATATATATATATATATATATATATATATATAT
>JAOWBL010005331.1:0-10310 GCA_028564865.1 Zenarchopterus dispar
CTGTCCAGGGTGTACCTTTGGCTATTGCCTTTAACAAGCTGGGATAGGCTCTAGCAAACCCCTGTGAACCTGTACAGGAACCTACAAGGTATAAACATGGATGGATGTTGTCCAGCCTGCATCTCAGAGCTCTGCGATGTCTCTCTCTTGATAGCCCAGTTAAACATATATCAAGGAGGTAAACCAGCGAGTATAGAAAATTGATGGATAAAGTCATTTATTTTTCCGCCTCAGAGAAAACTAGAAATATGACATGAAAGCCAGTGAGTGGTTAGAGTTTCTGCTTTTCAGAAATTTCTTATCATATCTGTAAGTCCACCGGTGTCTTGTTATTATTATTTTTAGATTTTATTATTTCCCATGTCTTCAAATATTGATGTGACATATCATAATGTAGAAATTACCATTATTTTCCACTTACGCTTTAAACACACTGACTTGCTGGTGTTTTCATTCAACTACCTAGTTGCATTCACTCTTATAGAATGCTAAGAAAAATACAAACTGCTATTCAAAACAAATATGTTTATCAAAAACCTAACACGCGGCGGTGGTGTGTGTTAGAGGAAGAGCTGGAGGGCTCAAGTGACCTCTCATCCATTTCTTGGGCCTGAATGTTTGTGTTTGTGTGTCTGAGAGTGAGTAATAGTTCAGGAGACACTGTGGCATTTGATTTGGCAGGACTTGGCAAGGGCAGTGCTTATTCAGCACAAATGTAAATCCACCTCACTGTGAGTCTGAAGG
Source organism: Zenarchopterus dispar (assembly GCA_028564865.1). Classification (NCBI taxonomy): domain Eukaryota; kingdom Metazoa; phylum Chordata; class Actinopteri; order Beloniformes; family Zenarchopteridae; genus Zenarchopterus; species Zenarchopterus dispar. The sequence continues at coordinate 745 of JAOWBL010005331.1, forward strand.
GATGATGAACAGCCCCTCTGACCCTGACCACTGAGCCCAAATGAGAAGTCTGTTGAAATCTCACCAGTGTTACAGCTTAATGTGAGGCCCGTCTCAGAGAATTAAAGAGGGCAGAATGAAGCTCAATAAAACTGCATGGGATATATTTGATTTGGGCCACAAGGAGGAATAAGCGAACTACTGTTTAACAAAGCCATTCAGAAATTCCTTCCAGATCAACAACTAATGACGATGCTGTCTTTCAGTCTCATACAGTGTGTATGACATTTTTAAAGCAATGGTTTTCAAAGTGGGGGCCACAGCCCCCTGGGGGGCACTAGGGGGACCTCAGAAAATTAGAGGGAAGCTAGGCAAAAATTTAAAAAAGTTCATCAGCAATGTGTCCTTGGAACTCATTGTTGTCTTTATTAAAATTGTTTATAATATATTTTGTGTCTGTTAAGTTGTTTCTTTACTTTATTTTGAAGAATTGTCTGTGGGTTTGGGCAAGAAGCAAGAAGCTGGCAAGAAGATAATGCTGTTTGGGGGGCCTTGGCATGGAGAAGTTTGGGAACCCCTGTTTTAAAGGACACGCCACATTGCTTTGTTGTTGTTTAACTGGAGGACATCTTGATCTTCTCCTGAAGCCCTGTCAAGTATATGCAACATAACCAACTTTATACTCAAACAGCCTATTTTCTGAAACCCTTTTGGAGAAAGAGGAAAGGCATTAGTTTCAAACAACTTGAGCCTCTTTCCTCCAGCACATGACTTCATAGACACAACCACAGGTGGAGTCAGCTTCAGTAAGCAGCAGCAGGATTTGCTAGCTTTTATTGAACAGTCAATAAAAAAATTAAATCCATTTTTCAGCACCTCCTCCCTGCCCTCTTATCCTCCGCCTCCCCTTTTTTGCTGACACCCAGAGGACGACGCAGCTTGCAAAAGCCTTAAACAGTTCTGATCCAAAGAGATAAGCCAGCGTGTTTACAGCGGAGATGGATGCTGCTGACACAGAGGCAGGAACTTGTTTAAAGTCAAGTTTAAACATAGCTGTGAGCCCCTCCCTTAAGTCATTCAGTCTTATACCAGACACAACAGTCTCTTTGTCACTTTCTTGTGATTTATTCAAAGCTGCAGTAGGGAGAAGAACGATCAATACTTTCTGAGGGAAGAATTTATTTTTGTCAGGCCATGAGAAGGGAGGAAAAATAGAGAAGTTCACTCTAAGTTCAGAGAGCCATGACGGTGCTGCTCACTTTATTTCACAGGCCTCACAAGATGTAAGTGTACTTCTAATATTTTACATTTCTCATTTAGTCATTCACACAAACACTCATATATACTTTTATTATATATGCAGCTTAGTTAGTATGTATAGCATGTTTCTACTATCATTTACAGCAGTCATACTCTGGATCACACTATGTTGAGCAATATGTTCTAATAATGAGATTATCCTGGCTTGCAGCTAGAGGTAAATACGTTTGAAAATGCATATACTTGTAGAATTAATCTGATAGTTTGTCAAATATGATAGCCAAAATTTTACTTTTGTAGAGAAAGTATTACAATAAATTCCAGGCACATCGCACAAACAGAATTTACAAAGATAAAAATGCTGCAAAGTCAAAACTGTGTCAAATCAATAGTTCACCCTGTCTCAACAGATGGAGACTCAGCTGTGTCTTCTGCATTCAAATATTGCAGCAATTCTCACAGAACAATGGCCTGGCTTTGTTTAACTTTTCTTTTTTTTTTAACATTTTGCTTCAAAACCTAGAGACTACCACCAGTACAGTAATGTGAATATAAGCAACATATAATTTATACTTAGGCAAAGAAGTATGAGGACAGTACCATTAAGTCATAAATATATGTCATTTACTTTAAGAAATTTAAGCAAAGCTTAATAGTTGAATAGAAGTTAATTGGCCAGATATGATTTATTATCACTTTAGCTTCCAGACAAATGAAGCAGAAGAAAGGTTTGATGTTGATATTGGGTAATTAGAGATCTCAATCCAAGAGAAGGAGGCTGGATGAATGAATAACATAAATATGTAAGCGAGATAGACCAAATCTGTTCAAAATGTGTCTGAATCAACATTTTTTCAAAGGAAGCACAGGTGAGCTCAAACATCAAAAGTCCAGGGTGTGGATGACAGAAGTCAAAGATACTCAGGAAAAAATAGCGAGTGTCACTGTAAAAATCTATAATGAAATGACAACGTCATGAATACAAACACAAAGCTTTTATTCACAGAGTGAAAAGAAATAGTAACATTCAAGAACAGGAAGGATTAGACTTTCACAACAAAACATCCCAAAAATCTCCCATCTCCTGGAATCAGATCTTTGGACAGAATATACAGAATGCAAGATGAACCTGTGTCAGAATGATGGGAACGGAAAAGTTTAGAGAAGGACAAGAACAATCCTTCCTCTGAAGTCTGCCACAACATGTGCAAAACACGGTGGAGGCAGTATTATGGTATGGGCATGCTTGACTTATGAAGGAACGGGCTTGCTGGTTTTAGTGATGATGATGTGAGTGTTGGCAGACACAGTGAGATCAGTTGTGAGGCATTTATGGCTGAACACTCTTCTCACATTCAGTCAAACGCTACAGAACTGATAGGCTCATACTGAGCCCTTGCTCAGGGTTGGGGGTTGTATCAATCGATCGATCTAATCACACTGTAAAATAACTCAAGACTTTTAAAGGTAAAGAAATGGAGCATTCTTCAGTGTCCAAGTCAGTGCCCTAATTTCAACTTTTCAGTTGAGAAAGCAAAAACTAAGAGCAGAAAGGTTCATAAACACACAGCAACTGAAGGTGACCTCAATGAAGGCCTGACAGAACATCTCCAAGAAGAAAATTCAGTGTATGGTGAGGTTCATGGACTCCAGACTTGAGGCAGCCACTGAATGTAAATGACTTTCATTCAAATACTCAATATTATGGTTAGACGAACAATTATGTCACTTCTTCCAAATACTTATGAGCTCCTGAAATGGAGATCTTTTCCAAATAGTGGCTGTAATTCCTAAATAGTGCATCAAATGCACTGACTAAAAATGAGGGAAACTGCTCTCAAGATTATGTTAAGCTCAACATAACTTCAGCTCTGTGATTTCCTTTGTTTCTCCACTCTGGGTATTTAACAGTAAAGCCAGCTGTAGAGGGCAAGCCATCTTTAAACCCAGGACCTCGAGCAGATCCGTCAGACTGAGCACATTTGCTGATGCCTTTGGATAAAAGTGGGCAAGCAGTTTTCCCCCTGATTCCAGTCTTAATGCTAAACTAAGCACTGTTAGTCACTGCAGGAACGTCATGCTTGGAGCATAAACACAGGACTGTTATTTCTAAATCCATATTAGTCAGCTCCTCCCTTCTCTCTTCCTTCACTGTTGACTTTGGAACTTAATTATTCTTCTCATTTCATTTAATCCTTCTATGATCCCAGTCATCACAGCCATCATACGTTTCCTACTGCAGTCATACTGGATTTCTGCTACAAAGCCTAGCAGCATAAAATAACAACTTCAAGAGACATCCAACAGCTTCAAGCATTTTACTCGTTTGACTTTTAATTTCAGCAGCAATCAGTGAGGCATCAAGCCATCCACACAGATGAAAATGGACATAAATTTTGACAAAAAGGAGGTTAAGAGAGGAGTAAAATATACTTCCTGTACATTTCTCACATGCTGCACCCACTGATACACCAATAAATACAAATATTTATTCTAACATTAGCATCAGTTTCTTTAAAATGGACATTTTGAAAAAAATCCTCTTTGCCCGTGATTCTATGTTTGGGTGTCTGAAGTGACGATCAACTCAAAAACTCAGACGAAACACAAACCTGTCACTTTGTTTGGAGCTGCCTCAGTCTATTTCCTTCAGTGAGCAGCTTAGATTTTTATGGCATTGTTAAATCACAGAACCAGCTCCGAGTCAATATTTCCAGCCTGATTATCCATAGCTCCTCACTTTTAACTTCAACTTCAAATCATACTGCATTTGCTGCATTGTCACACAAGCAACAATTCAGAGGACCCAAAATGCAGACAAAAACAAGTTGAGTAGTTTTTAATCTATAATATATTAAAAGTTTAAGGAGGAAACAAATATTAACTGAATAACTTTTTTTTCTTTCCAGATCAAGCACCAACCATCTCACTTCCTCATTGAGGCTCATGTGGAGCTAAGACTTGTTGTAGTTCCTCGACTGACCACTAGAAACAGGCGAGTCAATCTCCATTGACTCCCATGTTAAAATGTCCAAATGTAAAGGAAAAATAAACATATTTACAGCCTGGTTCAAAAAACTGTTTGGCCTCCAGTTGTTTGATTTCACATCCATGAAAGCTCTGAGGGGGGTGATTTTTTCCACACCAAGAGAGTTTATATAAAGTGTTAAATTTATTTCTAATATGATTGATTGACGCAGCACTGTGGCTTAATGGTTAGCACTGTTGCCTCACAGCAAGAGGGTTTCTGGCTTGACTTCCGGGCCCCCCAGGAGTCTTTGGGTGGATTTTGCATGTTCTCTCTGTGCTTGCATGGGTTCCTTCGGGGTACTCCAGCTTCTTCCCACAGTCCAAAAGCCTGTATGTCTATGTTGATTGACAATTCTAAATTGCCCATGGGTGTGTGTATGAGCATGAATGGTTGTTTGGTTTTATATGTGGCCCTACAATGAACTGGCAACCTGTCCAGGGTGTACCCCTGCCTAACGCCTTAATGAGCTGAAGTTGGCTCCAGCAGACCCCCATGATCCTGTAGATGGATTCAGAGGGTATAGAAAATGGATGGATAGGTGATTGATTGACAGTCGGCTCAGCCAATAGCTAGCCATTATCACTTCCTCAGCCAGTATCGTCATGCTACCACACTTAGTGAAGCATTCAGCTGTTTATTGTTGTGGAAAAAATTATCTAACATCTCTGTATAAGCATATTTTAACCACTCTGTGACTGCAATACTTGAATAATATTGAAATAATATAATAACACTCTAAAAAAAAAGACATCAGTTGTATTGTGTTCAATTTTGTATTGTCAAATAGTGAAATAGCTAAAGATTTTTGATGTACATTTTTGGCCAAGAGTGTTGATGGGGAGATTCAAAGCTTCCCACCTACACTCTTGATGGGGAAGTTAATCTTGATGGTGATGTTATTAGCAAAATGCACCTGTTCACCACCTGCAGTGAATTCATCTGACAGATCAAGTAGAACTGGATACTTGTGTTCTCCACTCTGTATGCTACCAAACACAACCATCTGTCAAGGGAAATGAGTGACACAGGAAGGACGATGGATGCGGACGTAAATCTCCAGCTGCAGCCACAAGGGAAAAAAAAGCAGAAAAACACAGTGTACTTTACTACCTGAAAGTGGGAAAATGAGTTTTGTCAACAAACGGCCAATTTATCTCCTCACACATAAATAGACTCATGGTGCTTGATTTATCTTCTATGTATTGGAAGCAATGGAGTGACAAAGGGAGAGAGGGGGATGCAGGGTACGGAGGATGGACTCCAGCTGTCTTTAAGTCCTGTGGGTAAAAATAAGAAAATAGCTCTGCTGGAACACTGAATACACATTACCCTGGAATGCATCTCATCAGGAAAATTAAAATTCTTAATCAGACTTCCTAACTTCGTTATACAAATCAGGCAGGAAACACAATATCTGGATAACAGATGGTTTTGGACTGCTTCAACTGTCCTTCTGCTCACACAGCTTTACCTTTTGATATTTTTGAAATCTTTATGACCAAACAGTTAGGCTATATCCACCTCTATATCCACAAATTATTATAACACTGACAGTTTCAGCTGTCATAATTCCTTCATACCCAGTCTTGAATGTGTATGTGAACTCAAATATGTCTTGTGCATAGATGTGTGTGTGAAAATGAATGTGCCTCCACAGTCTGATTAAACATATTTTATTAATAGATGAAACCCTGATCCTGTCAGAGAGTACTAAAATCACTGATGTCAAACATGAAGGACAGGACAGATAAAGAGACAAGACAGTGATAGGTGCAGTATGGTAACTGTGTAGGGTGCTGTGTTGTATGTAAATGAATGCTTGGTGGGTTGTTAAAAAAATGATAGGCAAAATAAAACAGACAGATTCACATAAATGAGGTACAAAGGAGTGTTAAATGTTTTACGATGTAAAGTTTACTTAAAAATGGAGTCATTGGTCACTATTTTGGAGAGATGTCCCATGGTTCCTTTGGAGCTCATCATTTTAAAGTTCACGGTGTACAGTTAATGTCAAACGAACTGGTCAGGGCTAAAAACCTTTGATAATGATGATGATATTTACAGCCTCCAGTCACATTGCATAGCATGAAAAACAGCTGGTTCATTAAAATACAATTACTATAAATTTCTGTGCCTTTATTGTGAAAGACGTGCCCATTATAGGTTTTCTGTCTTATGGACACTGGTAAGAAGGGGCATAAGAGTTCATTATGGGTTTTTTGTTTGTTTTTTGTTTTTATAGATTTATAACATTTTGTGGGCCTAGTTTTAATGTTTGAAAAACAACTTAAAACTATATATTGCTGCAGCACCTTTTCTTATCCTCCCTGTGTCGTATCTTAAAGATAAAGAAAGGCATAATAGACATGAAGAAGGCTGAAAACTCTGAGTAGAGGAGAAATTATATCAGCACATCATGATGAGGATGACTGAGAGCCTGTTGTCAGAAAGCCTTACAAAAAACTGAAGTCAGTACCCAGAGACATTCAGGACTTATTGCTGTGGACTGCAAAGACGAGGGAAAGGACCGTCTTTACCGAATACCGAAAACCACTGGGGAGGAAATTTTCTTTTGTGGAACCATTTTCTATACACAGATGCATAGAGGAGGCAAAGGAAAGTGGGACCACGATCTCTGTGTGAACATGGGACCTGTTTAATGGTTCTATTAGTACCTTGGGAGGTTAAAAAGCCTGCCAAAGTGCCGTCTCTCAGTCGTTCTCGCATTCCTCAACTCCTCTTTTTGTTTTTGAAGGAGAAAATGAGGAATGTGAAAGGATAAATGACAGAGAGCAGAAAGAGAAATCCATTTATGGTGAGTTTAAATTAGGTTAAATGAGATTCCTATAACCAGAACTGAGTCTCATTTGTTTCCAAGACAAATTTATAGCTGTGGGCTTTAGGAGTTGGAGATATATTAAGTTTATGTTTGTTTCTTCCTTTCATCTCCTCTGAAACACTGTTAATTTTTTTGGTCTTGCCATGGCTTGTCCAATCAATTTTACTGATCAATTTTACTGTTATTTTTAATATTGATTCCCATCATTCACAGGGCATTCTTTTACAAAAAGAGATGCATGCTTCCTCTCATTCTGCTTATGTGACCAGCACAAGAGCAATTCCTTTTGCTTTTTTAAATGGTCATATTCATGCTCTGCCCTTGATACAATAGACACTCGTTTTCTATAAACTCAATCAATGATACCACTGCTTCTGTGGTGCCAAACAACACATTCAGGCCTATCCCGGGCTTGTTTTGTGTGTTAGAGCTTAGTATTAGGTCTGGCAAATACGAGCTTGGTCAAAGATCATGAACTGGGCCTGCCTTGTGTTATGGTGTACTGTATGGGCCAGATGTGGTCCAGATATCATAGGCCAAGTTTGGCATGGGTTACATCAAGCATGGCTAAGGCCAAGCATGGTCCAAAGGTCTAAACAACTCACCCTGGGTCACTCCCATCAGTAAAGCGCAAATATGGGCAAACGAACATCTCAGATATTTGTCTGTTCAAGGCGAAACCTTCTTGGCTGGTTGGAATGACTTCATATTCTGCACCGGAACAAGATGACACTAAACTTGTAGACAAAATATGAGTTTGATTTCTTATTATTTAAAGCTGGTTTCACAGACAGGATAATCACTGTAAGGATATTTTAGAGCTGGAGTCCAGCTTGAAAAATGTGCCAGCTTCATTCAGTGTTTCATTTCCTCTTTAATACTAATCACACATTACAGTCAACATCAGTGTCATGATGCATGTTTTACTGACGGCTGGTTGCTCCTCGTATGGATTATCTCTTAAATTATCCCTCTTCTCAGAGTCATTTGAAAATGTATGAGAACGTCGTAAATTTGGCTTCACATAAATTCTCAAGCTGGTTAGTTGCTGAGGCATATCTTCTCTGACTATGAATCAACGTTTGTGTATTCTCAGCATGTATGTATTGCATTTGTGATTTTGCATGTTTGTGAGCGCGCTTTCTAAACAGAATATTAAAACATTAAAGCTGCCAGTATGACAGAGTGTAGTGCAGTGGGTGCTGTAGATAATTGAAATGCCAAAACCAAAAAGATGGCTGTTTCATTTGACTATGAATTTACTGTTTCCATCTGAAGTCATTAATATAGGAAATATTTCAAGGGGCAGCTGTGGGGATATTTGTTTCTCTGAGTTAATGTTGAACTTTAACAGTGACCTTCAAGCTTACACAAAAGGATCTTACAACCTTAACTCTGACAGAAAAGGAAAAAGGTAGGAACTGTTAGAAAAACAAAACAAAACATTGTGCTCTCTGACAGATATAACATGCCTTGGATGATTTGTAAGCCTGGAATGAGATCCCTGAACTCAGAATTGCTTCTTCACACCATGACACAAATGACTGTGTCATTGACAGAGTTGTTCAGACGTTGATGACAACCTGTTAACGACCATTAATTAGAATCAGGTGTGTTGGAGCACGGAGACATCTAAAACACGCACCAGGGTTGGCCATACCTGGAAAAGAGACTGATTTTGGTGTCTTTTTTTTTTTTTTAATTCGTGTATGTTAGACATTTTTTGTGACACCTTATTGTTGTAAAGCCTAACACTGTGCAACCTGCGTAAAAAGGTCTTAAATAGATGCTCCCTGCTGGTAATCTGCTACACGCCCAGGCGCTTTAATTAGGAGAACTATGGTCCATATAACAGCTGAACTGGCTACATAAAGTTGTCTTAACTCTCCGTAATCCTGTGAACAAATAGCGACTTGTTCAGGGAACAGCTAGATATTTGTTCAGGGAACAGCTAGATACTTGTTTAGGGAACAGCTGGATACTTGTTCAGAGAACTACAGGACTTGTTCAGGGAGCAGCTCGATTCTTGTGCAGGGAACAGCTAGATACTTGTGCAGGGAACAGCTTGATACTTGTTTGGGGAACAGCTAAATACTTGTTCAGGGAACAGCTGAATACTTTCCCAGTAACAGCTGAAAAGAGATTCATCTCCCAGCAACTCTGTAATAATTTAACAAGACCAGGGGCCTCATGTACAACTGAGCTGAATTATATTTTATGAATCCTCCATTGGAAATTATATTGTTTTGCTCTAAGTGGACAATATGTAAGACAGAAAATGATGGAAATAATTGATTCAATGAAGACTCAATGAAAGATTTATTGAAAACTGGGCCTTGTAGGTTCCCCTCCAGGTACTGCGGCTTTCTCAAACAGTCCGAAAACATCTATATTAAGTTGACTGGGAACTCTAAATTATCTACAGGTGTGAGTGTGAGAGTGCATGGTGTTTGTTTT
>JAOWBL010005332.1:0-10309 GCA_028564865.1 Zenarchopterus dispar
TGCCTGTGCTCCTATATATATATATATATATATATATATATATATATATATATGTGTGTGTGTGTGTGTGTGCGTGTTGTATAACAGTGCAGGATGCATTTTTGATCAACAGTCCCAGTGTGTATCAGACCAAGTCCTCACCTCAAAGGATCACATGTTGACATTCCCAGCTGGATTCTGGCAGACGTCAAAGAGACCAGGCCAGCAGGGATTGGACACAGGCAGCAGTGTCAAATTTGGTACAAAAGCAACACAGGGAACAAAGGTAAATGAAAGAGCTTCTTTGCTGTCTAATGTTTGGACTGAAGTCGAGGACCAGTGGTCAAGGTTATAAATCAATATGAGCAAGCAATCGCATTGCTCCTCAAGATACTGTGTTTTAAAGCATCTTCAGGATTCAGGACTTGAGTTAACGTTTACTGGAGTTATCAGAATTAAGATGCATGATTTGAACTCACTTAAAATCCCTAGAAAGCTTGATCATATATGAATTAAATAAGTGCTCGTTCATAAACAGATTCTACAAATTTTTTTAATATAATTTATGATGCCTACTTTCCGTTATCCAACTTTGGGAACCTGAAGACCTCTGACATGACACTGAGTTGGTTTTCACAGTTTTACAGGATGACTTTCAATCAGATTCTATTAATCGCCTGCCAGAGCATCTTTTACTGCTGTCAACAGCACCGCAGCTCCCAGCACTACACACAGTAACAGCTGACCATAAATGTACAATACCGTTCATTGTCTTGGAGTACCGTGTTGCTGGGAGACAGCAACATCCTGGCTTTCAGCAGCTTTGTATGAAATTATGTCTTGTCAAGCAGGGTGGTCACTGTCTCAACATCTGCTTCAAATGCAGCCATTGTTGAATTTTCAATTCCATGCAGTTTACTCACTTTGAATTCACAGTGGGATGCACATCTCTTGAAAAAACATCTTTATTCAAAGTGTACCTCTCTAAAATATGACAGTTTTCCTTTATGGCCTTCCACTTCAGCAGCAGACATGAGTGACAGGTAGGACTTAGGTCCTGTTTACACCTGGTATTAAAATCCATCATGCAAGTGGACAGTCTTGAGTACAAGTGTGAACACATCTAGGACACGTTTGTGGATCTATACCTGATTCGGAGCTGGTCTAGGGCCACATGTGCCACATTGTTTTAACAGCGTAAATATAATGTGTCCAATCAAGAGCCACCTTTATATCTGACTGCTTCTGTGTTGGCACCAGGACTTAATTGTTCAGGTAGAAACGGTGTCACAGAAATGTGTGAAACAACAAGTGAGATCCAGGACAACTGACAACTTCACACAACCACAATGTCATAGACTTATCTGTGTTGTTTTGATTTGATTTGATTTGATTTGGACTAGTTCTTCCTGTTTGTTTCGATCCTCTGAAGCCTTTTTGTTATCTTCCATATTTTTGGTTGTTTGCCATGGATTTGTTTGTGAGTCAACAAACAAACAAACAAACCCATAAACCCAAAGCATTGATGGTGCATTAATATCCAGAAAATATTTCTGGACCATTGATTCATATGTCCCATTAATTATGTGGCACAAAATCAACACATAGTATTGAGTAAGCACTCTGAATGTATTTTAGTTTATTCATTTATATAAGGGATTTTGAGCATTTTTACTCAGTATGACAATTTTCGTAAGATGGCCATAAGTATACCATAGGTCGATTCCAAGGCACCCTTACAAAGAACGTAAGAACTCTACTCCCACCATGCAGCAGGAAAATCACCTAATTTTCTCAAGAATGTCTCAAGTTGCTCTTGCAAATTAAATGGCAGTTGTACCAACTTCCTAAAAAAGCTGTAGGAAACTGTGGGCTCCTCCACAAATATCTACAAATTCCACAGTTCATTAGAACTGGGAGGTTCGTATGAGCCCATCTTTTTTTTAAGAACCATTGTGACCTGTAGCTTACCTTAAAGTTCAGTATTTATTGTACTTCGAGAATATCAGAAAGCTTGATTTTCATTTACATTCTTTTTTTCATTCATATGAATGTAATTTTGCATATTTACATACCCATTCTCAGTTTAGAAAAAAACAAAATTATTCTCATTATTTTAGTGTCACCATATGTAGGTGGTGAGGCCTGATTTTTATTTAACAACAGTGCTTAATTTGTACTAATTTTGATAACATAAAGTAAGAAGAACTGGAAGTTCCTACAAGCCCGGGTCAACAAACCACGAAGCCTCAGTGTATGAATGCTTTTGATGTCACGCCAAGATCAGAAATCTATCTCTGCCTCTTCTCAGTCGGCTTCTGAACCCACTGATCTGGGTAAATCAAAGTCAAACCCAAACTGAGTATCTGTTGCCTCCCAGTCTGCAAAGTCATTAATCCAAGGATGTACCCCGCGGGCAAGCTTCTCCCTTCCAGTAGTTGTTATATAGACCAAAAAAAAAAAATCTTGGTCGCTCTCTCCCTCTGCATCTCTTATTTTTTTTCTAATGGGCTTCTGCTCTCGTTTCTTACCCTCAGGATGAGTTAAGTTGTGGATCCTGCTGAGGGTTTTTTGGATGGTGTGTATAAACTGCTTCGTTGTGCCCTCATTCCACATTGCTCTAAGGGTACATTTCACAGAATAATGTTATAGTTGTTATAGTTTCATTTGTTACTTCATCTTCATCCACTCCAACACACCACTAATGACTGTAAATGAGGTGAATGAAGAGAAAGTAAAAATAAAAAGGCAACATGTCTCTACACATATAACAACACACACACTTGTTTCTCATCACTTTCTTCTCTCTATCCTCGTGTGTTTTCCCACGGCTCTTCCGCATCCCTCTGTTGTCACTGCTGAGGGACTGGCTGTGAAATTTCAGACCTAGAGGGGCTGGGTGATGATGATAGAGAACAAAAGTCTCCCGTGTTCCTGCTGGAATCTGTCGCTCTTTGATGAGCAAGTTACACAATCTCAGTGTCCTCAATAATTAAACCTTGGCAGTTTTGAGAGAGAAAATCCCATGTTGCATTTGTTTCTGAAGGATAGCCGCCTCTGCAATGTCTGCGTCTACTCAGTGACCTGTTCTTATGAAAGCCTTGGTCGCAAAGGTTCTGACAAATGGTGGGTTTGTGCGAATCTCCCAGTTCTTATGAAATCTGGAGTTCGTAGACATTCACGGAAGGGGGCTTTGTTTCCTAATGCCTTTTTAGGAACTCAGTATGGCTAGCTGTTGTAGCCACTGCTTTTGTTCGTGTGGAGCTGAGCAACACGCAGTGACATACATCCACCTAATGACGTGCTTCCGGAAGTATACACGAAGATGCACCTTACGCATCTCCATTTGAAGGGCATTAGTGAGAATGCTGTAAGAGTGCCCCAAGACAACTTGATGTGTTCTTGCGGCACACTTACATGAACATAGAGCGGTCTTCTTTTAGGTTGTTTCTAAAGTATTTGTCTGTCTGCCCTCTGACGAGGCTTTTCATAGCGCAATCGTAGAAAATTTTGGACATGACCATCAACCTGAAATGTAGCTGAAGGAATGGAGATAATACCCTTGCAAGTGTTACTAAGTGATGACATGTACACCATGATGGCATTCACCTGTGACTTGTCAGGGCATGAAGTTTACCTGCAATATCTCTTTACAGGACAGCAACAGTGTTTCACGCTCTTAATTTCATTGCAAATGGGGGAAGCAGTGGCAATACATCTCATCTGTCATTTATGTAAAGTTGTAGTTAATGTCCATGAGTAAGGTCAGATGTTCCAAAATACATGGAGTATGTGAAATACATAGACATGGGAAAGGCCTACGTTTCTTAATTTGCATGTGTTGTATTTAATGTGACCCCTGCCCACAAGCAATCGGCTGGGATTGGCTCCAGCAGACTCCCCATGACCCAGTCTTTGGATTCAGTGAGTTTTGAAAATGGATGGATGGATATATTCAATTTGATCTCATGTGATCGATACCCTGTACACAGCTGTCCAATACAGTGCCATATTGGGATTTTTATCTCTAAAATGTTAGACAGCTAAATTTTGAACAGGTAGATGAATGTACATATTAAATATTTTCATATTAGATAGAGTAGTGGTAGAGGGAGGGAAGAGTTTCTGCTTTAAATTTAATCAATCAAACAGCTCATGGGGACTTTGAATAGCTTGGAGAAAAGAAGTCTCCCTGGTTAACAGCTAGGGGTAATGTTCCTCCAAGACAACGTCATTAAATTTGTGCCTTTCTTTTATTTTGGTAGGAGCTTACATTTTAACCCTGACTTAACAGCGATGATTGGTCAGCTTCATAGGGAGTTGTGAAAATGTGGTTCCATTTATGCGTAAAAACACACAGGTTGCTTTCTTAATGGTTGCAGAAATTTCATTAAATGCTGATGATTCTGTTATGTTGACATGGTCATGGAGAAATGTGGTTGCAAAGCAAAAGAAAGTTAAGCTTTTCCTCCAAAAACCTTGTCAGCTGAGAGCTGAGATACATCATTGTGGGCTCTTCAGGTCTCAGGGGTATAGTGTTTTGTTTCTGCAATCCTCTATGGTGTGGAGTTGGGAGCACAGGTGGTAAATATTTAATATGTCAGTGTCCTGCTTTGGTCTTCCCACTGAGAGGGAACTTTACTATGTAATAACTAGGTAATCCTTTAGGGTCATATAAGAGCTTTAGGTTCACTTGAAAGTTTGCAGACTTTCAGCTGGAGAGAAGTGTGGGTATGTAAATCCCTCTCGAAGTGTGTGTGTAATGCAAATATAAAGCAGCACCTTAAAAGACAACACAGCTTTTGTGCAGGTAAGCAGTTTATCTACATAGATTGCTTGTCTACTGTGCAAACAAATGTCTTAATATCACCACTTTATAAAAACTGATGTAATACTGTTTGACTTTGCCTACTGCTGAATGTTGTTTATGAATGCTCCTTTAAACAGGACTCATGGGTACTACAAATGCCTGCTGTTGATATTAAAACAATCAGTAATCTTTATAAAAGTAGTTAAACATGGGAAATAATAATAATTCACTTCAAGTGGTGATTTAGAGTCTAGTGCTTTAGAAAGGATTTATAAAAACTGACTGCTGATATCAAAAAATGAGCTTGTGTTCTTCCACTGCTGCTTCAAATTCACACCAATGTAGAAGGTCGTTGTTTGCCATCTGATAAATTTGATATTCAGCTTTCAATCTAAACTTTTCTTTTCATCTGACCAACAAGGAGGTGGTGCTATGGCACCAGTTTTCTTGACAGTGATCCAGGGCTTTGGTGTTTGCCAGCAGCTTTGAACTGACTCCATTTTGGTGGAAAAAGAGCCACAAGGGCGCTAACATGGCATGTTAGTCTTTCAAGCATAGTTATGTGTTTCTTACAAATTTGGTTGGAGTTGCTTTGTTAGGTTAATATGTATCTATTACGGTAGCCGCCATGTTTCAGGGTGGACTAAATCCAACTTACAGAGAACGGACATCAGGTCCCACTCCTCCTGTTTCCAGTCATGTCCTCAAAGCCCAGCCTGACCTTCTGTAGATGAGCATTTCAGCGAGCCTGCCATGTTTCCTGAAACCCACAGACATAGACTAATTACACCAAACTGCCCTTTTCTTTTCACCTGCCTCGCAGAGATCTCTCCAGGCAAATAGCTTTTTTTTTTCTTTTTTCCCACATCCACTTAAAGGACATCTTTTGAGGGACATGAGGGAAAAGCAAAAGTGAAAAGAGCTCTTAAAGCTACATTAGTGTAGAGACAATAACAAGTTTGTCATCAAAAATCTGGCACTGAAGAATCTTTCTCTTGTAGACGTGGCACGCCAGCACCAATCTCTTCAGATGAACCGGAGTACACTGACTCTAAAAGAGGAGCATTCATTTGTTTCTGCTTCCCTGACTGTGAAGCGTACTTCAAAAATCATATTCCTTCTCTGCAAAAGGCCCCACAATCATGAAAATTGTGTATGAGATATATTTTCAAAGAGAAAAACAGCAGGGCAATCATATAAGTACCAAGGTGTCCTAAAGCTCCCTCTTTAAAACAAAACAAATCCTGAGAAACTAAACCCCATCTGGTTACAGTATAAAAGACGACATCAACCCCGAAGTCATGACCCAGATATATCAGATAGAATTTTTTTCCTTGCAAGTTGCATTTTTCGTTCAAAACCTGCCCCAAACCAGCTGCTTAAACCTATTTTCATAACAAGTGATTGATTGTTTTTATGTTTCAGAGTAAGAATAATCTGAAGCATCAGTGAAGGACAATCAGTGTCAATATCAGTCCAAAGAGGAGCTGAAGGACCTCAGAGGGGATACTGTGGATATACATGGCACATTCCCGTGTCCTTTCCTTCAAGCCTCTGATTTGATTTATAGCCCACGTCTGGACAGAATCCAGTCAGACTTAATAGAATCACAAAAGGTCGACCAGGGAGCCATCAGGACACCCCTGCATTTGCAGCATGCAGAGGGGGGACAAGAGGACAGTGATTGCACTTGAACGTGACAGGGGAAAAACGGGTATGACCCCATCACAGAAGAACCTACTAATTTATAAAAACTAAACAGCGTATAAGGCAGGCAATGGTGACACCAGTCACAAGAAGGACAACATGAAAGAAGGGAAGAGGTGAAGGAAAGAAATGAGAGAAGGCGATGAAACAGAGATTAAAGAAAATAGGAGACAAAGAGCCATCAGACGAGATGTAAGATCATTCTGTCTGCTTTGGCTGTAAGCAGATGTACTCCTGAAGAAAACTGGCAAAGATGTATGTTTTCTCTACACCTCGACGCACTTGTCACATTAGCCATTCTATATTTTATTCATTTCATTTTACTAAATTAACTCGCTATCTATGCATCCAGTGTACTGTAATCTCCCAAGGACAAGGATCCAGATGTGGGATCCCAGGGGTCGGACGCATAAACAATGAGTATGTGTGAGAAGGTGAAAACCTCTTCAGGTCCTGTGTATGGATGTGTGTTCTTTGAGCAATTTAAGTTTGATGTTGAAAAGTAGAATTGGGGTTGGCAAAAAATTCAATTTTAGGCATGTGATTCAAAGTTAAGTGAACTTTTGCTTTATTCCAAGAGCATTAACAATATTTAATCAAGCCTTCTACATGCAAAGAAATCAGAGTTAAGCTTGAAAGCAGAGTCAAGAGTATATAGTTTATTCAGTGTCTGTATTATATTTAAAAGGATATTAAAATGGTAAAAAATAGCAAAAAGCAAACACAAAATCTTACATGAAAGTAAGTAAGAATTACAGTGCTGAATCAAAATGATTTATATTACTGTACATGCCTCTTTCTGCAGAAAAAAGTTCTCATCTTTTCATAATCTGAGATAAATGCATGCACCAATATACCTTTATAAAACTATGGGTTTTATATGAAGGTATTCGTAATGTGGGGCAAACATGTACTCCTAAAATATGTGTTTGGAATAGTTAACTCGAGTACTGCAGCTAAATCTCTACCATAGACGTTTGGCTTTTCCTCTATAGCAATAAAAGTAGACATGTTGAGATAAGGCTTCCAAAATGCAATTTTTTTCTGGCAGGCATAACTTTTTGGGAAGAAAATTCAAACATACTTTCACTTTAGCCTTCATTTTCAGCTCCACTCTGCAGGTGAAGGTCTGTAGATGATGAAGACGATGGATGTTTTCTTCTTCATGCCTGTTCAAAATTCGCTGGAATTTTACAAACAGAGTGCAGTTTGTAGTGCTACAGGAGCTTTTTCAAAACTCTTTCAACTTTCAGGGGTCTTCCACCTCTGCGTGTTGTCAGATAATGCAAGCCAGAGGAATTGTGCATGTAAAATGATTCACGTTTGGCCCGTTGTTCCTACAAGATCTGTAGAATCCAAAATGTCCACAATCACTCGTCTTAACCGAAGACATGACTGGCGGTCATCCCGGCTAAACTTCTCAATGCTCTATATTGATCGTGGACTCTGAACTTTGGCTCAGTAATCTTTCATACAGCAACAGTTATAGTTTTTGGTTCAGCAACTTGAAATATTAACATTTTATATTGTTATAAGATATTATCAACATGGCGGTTCAGAGATGTGAGGCAAATCAACTTTGTCAAAGCCCTGCAACTCTAATAAATGGAGCAAATTAATGTTTTGTGATACTTTTGTCATACAATTTATAATATACTCCCATTTTACAATATGCAGCCATGTGAAACAGTCATACATAAAGATGACAGCTGTAATGTTACTTGACAATTTTGCCAATTGTGAAGTCTCATATGTTGTTATTTTCCAACACAAAATGATAGTTAGCTTAAGTTTTGTGCTGTTTTGGCTGCACAGCCTTGATTCACTTCAGCTAAGCGAGGAAGGTGGTCTGCAATAACCCTCATGCTATGATACGCCGCTATGCCTCTCGTTTGTAATCCGACCCTTTTTCCTTGTTACCTCTGCAAGTTCTTTGCTGTGAACCTGATGAGGCGATCACTTCTGTTACTTGTTTCCACTCAGCAGTTTTTCATTGTTTTCAATTTCAGAAGGAAGACGACTAAATAAAAACAGAATTTCTGATTCTTTTCCCCACATCACTGGAGAGTGTCTAAATTAAAAATGCAGGTAGTGTTTTGCTATTGCTTTTGCCTTCATGGGTGTTTTGTAGTTTTCTTTACATGCAAATGATCAAGAAAGAGAAGGTCGAGAACAATTTGTGGCTATGAAAAGGGAGTGGAAGTCATGCTGGTGCACATATACACAAGTAAGAACCATGTGTGTGTGTATGTGTGTGTGTATTCATGTGCATACCTTTATGAATCCACCTAAAAAGAGTGCATATGTGCATTTAGGCCTTTTATGCATGCACACAGTTTCTGTCATGAAACTGTTTTATTCATCTAACCCCAGGACAGGTTGCACCAAGACAGCTTAATCCAGGCCAAGGTCACAGAAGGGAACGTGTCTGGGGAAACAAGCAGGCCGGAGGAAAAATAAATTAGGTATGAAAAGGCAATAGTTACAGTTGACAGAAATAGGGAAAGTAGTTTCCAATACATACAGTTGCCAATTTATTAAGTATGCGAGCTTTACTTGTGTAAGGAAACACTTCAGCAAATTGTCACTGTAAATAAGGAATTACACGTCTATCCTTTCAAAATAAATGGACAGGCATGGTCACTCTTTTGACTGGTACTTATTAGAATAATTATTGCTGGTAATGTAAGATAGTTAAATTATTTCTATATTTATATAAACTCCAGGGGGGAAAAAATACACATCCCATCCCCTTCTTAACCTTCAAGTGCATTGTCACGTCTACATGCCCACCTACTCATTTCCCACAAGAGCCGCTTGCAGACAAAAATGCTTGTGATTCACATCAGAAGAAATGCTCGATAAAGCTGAACAGCAGGAGGAAGATGCCTTTGTGGTCAGAGATGTGAGTATCTGTGCCCTTCTATTGGTGAAAATGAAAGAAAACACTCAGACTCAGTCAAAGAAATTATTTTAGGTTCCAGGACGACAGCACAATGAGACACCCGGATGCACCTTTCTCTTAATCCGGCAGAGATAGCAGCTACTCAGCCAGAGAGCACAGAGGAGACTCAAGGAGAGGGCTGGCATGTGTGCGCACATTAAAAAAAAAATACTCCCAGAGAAACACACACGCACACTTGATGAGGGCTGAGACGGAGAGGGGAGGAGGGAAAAGAAAGTTAGAGGTGCTGAAAGGGAAGTGAGCCACACAGAACAATAGCCCTGCGTCGTAAACTGCATTGAAATTCTGCACGCCCTGGGGAGTCCTCATCACCCAATCAGCGGGATGTCTCAAAGGAAAAGGAGTTTCACATTTGGAGCTTACGGAGGGTAAGATAATAAAAGAGTAAGCTGTGTGAATGTGAATGGGTTGCCTATTTGCCTTGTTATCTAGTAACTCAGATGGACGATGCAAAAGCCGACCTGTTGCATCTCTCGCTTAACTCAGAAGAAGTGAGAGGGAAGTGTGCCACCCCTTTACAGGAAGGGGTGGTACCACACCTGCTCAGTAACTGCAGAGTTGGATAACAAGGTCATTTACAGACGCCACTGATCTGCCTTGTTTGCAGCTTCAACCATTAGTGATTAAAAGCTGCGGAGATGCTCGACTAATTAGTTCACTTTGTTAACGCTTAAAGACTCGAAGTGAGAGGTGACAGAGATGGCTTGAATGGGTCACTCATAGTTTGAACCTGTTCAGGTTCACAGAAGTGGCTGGTCTGACCATTTAAGCTATCCTGCTCCCTCACTCTCTCTCTCTTTAGCTCTCTCTCCCAATACATATATATATATATATATATATATATATAT